>VXAY01002774.1:1322028-1595838 GCA_013399855.1 Oxyruncus cristatus | reverse complement strand
AGACCCTGGTGCAGCAAGTTGTCCCCTTGCAGTCCATGGAGGACCTCACAGGGCCCGAGTACCTCCCAGCCTCCGGTCCTGGCCCGGCAGGGAGGAGCAGGGACAGTCCTGAGGTCGACGTGCAGCAGAGAGAAAGAGAGAGAGATTTCCAGCTACGGCCGATCGGAGCTGTTGCCCCAGAGATAATAGAGGAAAACTTTCAAGTGCTGCAAATTTGATTTAGAGGAACTGTAACCCTGAAAGAAAAGACTTTTCTCCTCCTGGACTGATACAGGGGGGAGGGATAAGTTTGTAAATACATAGAATTTACTTTATAATTTTACCTAGTTAGAATTGTTGTATGTATTATTCTTTAGTTTTTATCCTGCCAGTAATAAATTTAATATTATTCCCCCACGTAAAGTCTCTTTTGTTTGTATAAAACTTCTCTCATCTTATAGCAATTGCGTAAAAAGTTTGAAAAAATTAGCCCAGAGCAAACCCACGATGCCTCATCTCCAGCATAATGATAAAAGATTTAGATGACTACTTCAATATAGGAAGCACACCAAAGAAGCTGTCTTCCTGACAACAGAAAAGTACTTCTGTTGCCACCTTGCCTTCCCTCAATAACTGTTCAATCTGGAAATGGCTTGCAAGCCTTTTTATGGCTGATACTTCAGTGCTTTAGGATCTGAAACATGAGGGACTGAGACTGAAAAGTTCACTGGAGCCTTACTGGAACTAAACCGTGTCTACACAGTCTACTGTTTCAGATCCTAAGCAACTTAAGATGTTCTCATTAGGCAAGATGTGGATAGGTTTCACTCATCTTTTCAAATACTGAACACTGACATAACTGGAATGAGCCAAAATATTGTGCACGGGGAACTTCTAGAGAGAAATGTAGATTGGACTTAAAACATAATTAATCTCCTCTGTCTTGTCTACATAAAAAGAAAACAATTTCCAGGAAACTGACCTTAAACACTGAAGATTTCATAATTTTGAGATAACACTGAAAATTACGAAAGAATAAAGTTATTCACCACGAAAGAAAGTAAGAACAGGGAGCACATCTTTGGAATACTGCACTGACCTCAAAATAAAAGGTATCTCTGAAACACTTCACAGCCCAACAAACTTCTAAAAAAATTTAGAAGACTAATCTGATTGAGAGCAAAGTGGAAAGAGCGAGCAAGTACAACAATTTCCTGTCTGCACATCTCAGAGTTGGTCTGGGGTACAGGAAAGCAAATCACAGGGAGCACTCACAGTTGTATAACAGTTACAGTGCTGCCCAAGGAATATCCTGGCACCGTAGCAAATCTCACCACCTTTTAGGCTCTGTTAAGGTTGGTGTTGCAGAAATAGTCAGCAGAGGGAGTGAAACTGCAGAAACACCTTCCTCAGGAATTCTGTTGACTTCAGTAATGGGTGATGCAGTAAATAGGGAAACACCACAGAAAAGGTGTTGGCACAGTCTAGCAGTGTGGGGAAGAACCTTTTTTGGAGGAAAATAGGAAACCAGTAAAACTCCACTGTTAAATTGGAATAAAAAGCATACTGAAAATTACAAACAATCTAACCTGCTCTTTAATGGGGGCAGGGAGCAGTAGGCTACAGGGACGGGAGGGTGGCTGTGGCCCTGCCGTGACTCACCTGCCAGATTTTCCTGACTCACAGCCTTTTCAATCCACATCTAATTCACATTTGTGATGTGTTCTGCTCCTTGTTTCTTCTGCCACACAAAGCCTTTGCAGGCTTGATTCTGTCCTGTGCTGTGCCAACCACATGAGGCCCTGAGCACACACAGACTGCCATCCTACGGCCCTGAGCATCCAGCAGCATGATGATCTTCCCAAGGGCAAAGAGTAAACTTAATGGGGATGACTACATAAGTTATTCTTGCTTCCTCCATCAAAGTTTCAAAAAGTAATTTTCTCCTTAAGTCCAGGTACTATGTCCACATATATGGGATTAGAGGGGTGGACAGAACGCCGGCTGCAGATACTTACAGCACGTTAACATTTAATTAGGAATGTTTGCTTTAATCATTTAAGGGATATTAAATGTAAATAGAGAGTGTGAGTGAATGGAGTTGGCTATGTATCTGAAAGTGGTCACAGAGCCTTACAATAGAGGCGCAGGAGACAGCAGCAGGAACGATGACAACTGTTCCCAAGGACAGATTAAGCCGCAGAGGCGTGCTCTGGCTGGGGTCCTGCAGGCTGGCAGGATGGAATGAGATGAAGTTGAGGAACGGAAGATGACAGATGACTCTTATACAATCAACAAAGTGATGGGATGTGCACTTCAATAGTGAGAACAGCAGGGTCCCACCAGCCTACAGTCCTGCTGTGGTGTAAGGTGTCTGTCCTAAAGAAGGTTTGCTCTGCAGTAGCCACCTGAGCAAGCATGTGTTTGCTCGCTGCTTGTGTGGAAATCCTGCTGTGCAGCACACGAGTAGCATACTGCCTATCAAACATGAAATCAATTATTCGAGAAAATAGCTTATTTTGGGGAGTGGGAACACAGTCCTCACAGATATGTTGCAAACCTCCTGCTATTATAATTTCACAGCATATTGCCAGTCCACAATGTGGCCATACATCACAGCTTCTGATGGTTCTCTAGGCATGTGATCAGACACCACAGCGATAATGGTAGCAGAAGATACATACAATAAAATGCAGGGTGAATTCACTGCTATGTGGAACATTTGATCTTTCAACTGGTCACCTACCAGTTGTTTTTAAAACTACAGGTTTTAGAACATCAGCCATATTCTTAGTGTGGAAATTGCTTGGTCTACCTTAGTTAAAGTATCAGATATTTGGCTGAAATGATGAGCATGCTCAATCACTCCCAGAAGTTCCAAAGTCTTCTAAAGACTCTGGCAACATCTCTGATGCTACCTGTGTATGTAAGAACCATCAAAGCGACAACCCACACCATAGAGGCAAACAGGACTTGGCATGTGGTTTCCTCTGGCTTGTACTTCTTTCAGACATCCTTTTATTCTCAGCTAGCTAGTGCCCTAGAAAGCTAGCTCAGGCCTTTACATGTTGGGATCAGCCAAATGAAACAGTTGCTGCTCCAGGGATAAGGACTAGACCCACGGGGAAAGAGCTTTTCTTTTCAAACAGGAAGGAATAGGGAAAGCCAAGCAGTCACCCAGCTTTCTGCCTCTGTTTAAGCAGTTTCTTCTTCATCACCATCACCTGTCTTAGACCCCAACCTTCCCTAAACTGTAGTGGGGTGGTGGCAGGGTATGCATCCAGCCTGGCTTGCAGAGGCTGTGCGTCAGGAGAAGCTGGCAGGTGAGTCACAGCTGGGCCACAGCCGCCCTCTCACCCCTGTAGCCTACTGCCCCATGCCCCCAGCAACTCTTTGCTTTGCCCAGGATTGCTAATTCCTAGCCTGGGAACAGCTCTTGCCTCCCTGATGATTTTTCGCATGCCTCCTTCCTGGTCTGCATCTTAAATCACGCAAATACAGACTGACGGTGGAAATGCAGAGAACATCCCATAATGAAAGTGACCCATGCTACAGCGCAGGAAAGCAGACAGATTAAATAAGGAAGAAATAGGAGAGCAAAGATACGCAACAAGGAGGCTGTCGGAAAGAGGTGAGCGCTGTACGGGTAGCAGCACAGAGAGAGGATGGGGCACCCTCTCACTTAATGAATATTTATTGCAAACTGCTGCCTATTATCTTTCAAAGAATTTTTATACAGTTCCCATGTCTTTCATCTGTTTCATGTTACGGTTTATCTAACTGTGGAAATTGCACGCGTCAGGTAAACGTTGATTTACATGCAAATTGCCTTTGCTAAACTCGCCTTTAAGTAAAATAAGATTCGGAAATAATTTTTTCTCATTAATTTGCAGTTTCAAAGAAACCCAAAAACACAACAAATGCAAATAATCTAATTCATTTGTAAATATAAAACAATTTGTTGGGATTTAACTTTGCCATATTTTTTCGCCCTTCCATGTGCTTTAAATAAATTGCAGTGTTTATCAAAGACAAACACAAGAGAGACGCTGGGTTGTTCCAATTCACTACCTTACTGTTCCTTTTCTTTTAAAGTGCCACTATCAAGATAAAAATCTCTTCAAGATTCACTCCTGGAGTAACTGCTGAATGATATAGATTTATATCACACATTCAATTGGTTCCATAAATTTAAACCCAAATGTTACTTCCCTAGATGACACTTCAAATGATTAGAAGTGAATTTTAAAAACCCTAGGCCTACATATGCAAAAATGGTTAGTGATTTAGGGACTCCTTTTTTGAGGCCTCTTGCTAAAGGTGTTTTGAACTGCTACTCAAAACGTGCAAGTCCCTGCAGCTGTCACTTTGGAGCACCTCAACTGTCATTTATGTAACACCATGATGGTCTGCATTCTGCACTTTATTGGCTTGAACAATGATGCTATAATTGATAATATGTAGTTCTTAAAATGGTTATCCTGTTTCAGTGTGTGATGCTGGTTAAATAACAGCCCTATTATGTCCCTATTTTTCCATATATTAAGTGAAGATATTCTTACTTTCTCTGATTTTTTGGGGGCAGGGGTTTAATATTTGCAAAGCTGTAACAATGCAATTTCTTTCTCATTGGGTGCTGTCCCTAGTTTTCAGTATCAATGCACTGCTCTTCTATTTGGGTATCTGGACTGATAGTTTAAGGATGTCTTCATGGCTGCTAGAATGACTGAGGATGACTAATGTGCCAAATCCAAGGCTTTCCCTGAAAGATGAACAGAGGTGGTAACCAAAAGAAAACATTGTCTTAGAGCTGACTACTGAGCTTCCCCAGCAGGTCTTTGAGCAACTGTGGGCGAGACAGTCCTCCTACAAACAGGGATGAAAACACTTGTTTTTTGCCATCCTTTGTCTTGTCTAGGTATTTGCAGTACAAGTGCTTCAGATTGCTTACAGTCCTTCTCCTCTAGTCTCTTTTTATCTGTACAGTGACATTCCATTAACTCTACCATACTGGTACTAATAACAATTATATATAAAAAAGCTGCTTTTACTTTAAACCACAAAATATTCCTTTCCAGATTTAAGCTGATCAGGCTCTTTACCAGACATAATATGACTTGGAAGCTGCTCAACCATTTCACCTTTATAATACCCACGTTTAAATATGTTTCATTACTTGAAGAAATTTCTCCCAATTTTAATGGGCAATTTGTTGCATTTATTGTTCAGTCCTCTAATGCAATCCCTGCTGGCATCACCAAAAGTCATTCCTAACTTACATGTGAACTGCATAAAATGTCTTGATGTAATCTTGTTTTACTGCAGACAGGTATGCTCATTATTAAAACTATTACTACTGTGCTTGACTCTATATTCACTGGCAGTTTCTCAGTAGAGAGGCCAAGAGCTAAATAGACCATAAAGAACAAAACCTCCTCTCAACACAAAAGGTGATGCCTTTGTGCCAGTCTTCAGGGATATAGGAGGAGCATCCCTCCAGTAACCAGGCAGAAAAATTTCATCGCCAGAGCTATCAATCCAGAAGCAATGCAAAAGTTCCCTACTCAAAGGAATCAGAAATGAAGCAACAAATCCATAGCCTTTGAAAGGAGAAGGAAAACTGGAGGCAGCCAGGGCTACCTGGGGTCCAGAGTCCTTCTTATCTCACTTGGCTGGTGCAAGGAGACAGGAGATGGAGCCTGTTATTTAGCAGAGCCCTGGGTAAGGCCAACAGCAAACTGGTGGTGGGTGTCAGTGTGCAGTACAACAGTGAGGAAGTACACAAGGCAAAGCTATCTTTGCCTCTCTTTGCCTCTCTCCCTGGCAAAGAACACAGTGGGGGAGGGAATCAGTGTTTGCCACTGTAGTATTCTCACACAACAAGAATAAAACATTTACAATTATTGGAGAGAGAATTCCTTATTCAGGTTGTTGAACAGTGTTGGTCTTTTGGATCTCCAGTTAACACAGCCTGAATTGTTTGGCCCTGCTATAGGACTTCTCCCCACATCCTTGCTCTGTGACCACCTTGCCACCCATGAGATGGGATAAAACAAGGTAGAAAAAAAAAAAGGCCCTTGTCAGATTGCAAAGGGAATGTTACCAGGCACCAAGTAGAGCAGAGATGAAGAATGATTTCAAAAAAGATAATTGAACATGTTGTAATTTGCTCTCTTCTGTGTTTCAATTTTTATCTGCTTGTAGCTCATTTTGCCAGTCATGCAAGCAAGTGCAAAAGGGAGGGAGAAAGCACGTGCGTGTGTGTGTGCAGAGTTTGCACGCATGCATGTAAATATATTAATATCATAATGAACTCACAATCCTGGGCTTCCCTGTGAGGAATCTTCAGCCAGTGGCTGAGCTCATCTCAGGGAAGATGAGTTCAAGATGTTGGAAATAGTGTGCTCTGCCTTGAAGCTTGTACTGATAAGGCCCTCAGCTCCACTGGCACACCATGAATGTAATTCCCTGGAGATGGTGACAACAGCTGGGTACTAGGGAAATCCCAGGCCAAGCAAAAGGAGTTTCTCTACTCTGATGCAATCAAAGCCTAGGTCTCACAGCTGAGACTCTGTGAAATTGGACCCTTTTTGAAGTGTTAACACTACTCTTATGCTAATGAATATTTATGCTGCTGACACTTTAAAGGCAAGGAAAAGAACAAACCCATGTTCACAGCCCTTTAACCAACACCACTGTGTTACGCAAATCAATCAAGGTGAAGCCAGCAATCACTCACTCATTTACCTCTGCTCCAGATTCGCTGCTGGGCTAATACTGAGTTATTCACAGCTGTCTTACATAGTGGGATTAAGATGGAGAATGGCATTTTGGGGCCCCAAGTAACACAGGATCATACCCTACTCTGAGTCATGTCCCTTTGACAAATTTGGCTCCCTGGTTCCCAGGAAACAGTCACTGCAGATCTCTGCTTTGAAAAGGGTAGACGGCTCTTTTGATTTAGAAGAGGTTTCACACATGTCGTTTCACTTCCCTGTTATGTGCCCATAGCTTTGACCTTCTCCTGTGCACAGGCATACACATGTGTACCAAATGGACGAAGAGAAGGAGTTTCTGTGCTCCATACTCTGCTCTCCATCCCCTTTTGCCAGTGTTTAGGGTAATAGCATTTTGTCCCATAACAACTAATCAATTCACATTACAGTCTCCAGAAGATTACTGTATTTGGAAAGAAGGAGGAAGATCAGTAAAGGCACGTTCCTGAAAATACCCACTGGACTTACTGAGCCTGGCTGCACTTGGGATCAAATCAGGTTTCACTTAACCACAGACCAGAGCACTTGTGATTTGCATGAGTAATTAGAACTGATTAATAGAATGACTTGCTTAATTAAGTTTATCTCAAAAGGTGCCCCTTGAAGACTCATGAATCTGAAAATCCAGAAGCAATTTCTCTTCAAAATCCTTTTTGGGTTGGAATGCTTTTAGCTTGGATCACTGGATGTGTGCGTTTGTGCCTATTTCTCTGCTCCCAGACTAATCAAAGCAATGGAATGGATGCACAAAGGTTTCAGGCCTGATGAGTGACTGGTGATTCCTCAGTGAAGTCAAAAGGGGCTCTTGCAACCCTGTATGAAGAAATGATGATAGTTTGCCAAAAGCCAGTAAGTATCTCCGTCTGGCAATTTATGGCTCTGCCAAGCTTTGCTTATTTTATATCTCGCCTTTGCCTAATTTTGGTTGAACACAGGTCCAGTTGCCTGGTGTAGTGGCAAACCAATTCCCAATATTTTGCCTAAACAACAGATTTACACTATGCTTTTTTTTATAGGGAAACACGACAACACAGTGTCCTGCTAAATCTCCTATTCCCATGACCAGCAGAGGTATATGTCCTATGGTGGAGTTTGGGGGAAATCTCAACATAGACAAAACCACCAGTTTTCCTAGAGTAGGTTAGAGACCCGGAGATTTTTCCTGCTGAGAGCTTTTGTTTTTTTTCTTTTGTTTTCCCCATACTGAAAGCAACATCAAGATTTTATTACCTTCTAAGCAGAACAAAGCCAAACAACTTTGACATTTCCTGTGAAATAAAATTTTAACACACATGCAAACATTTGGTTTAGAGAATTGGAGGCATTGCATTTAGATGAAAACAAGGTGTTTTTACAGTTTCTTGATTCAGAAATGACAAAACATTTTGTAAGGGCAAAAAGCACTTTCCAATGAAAAAATTCAACCTTGCTGAAAGGTGAGATGGAACCAATTGCTGGGGCTTTGGATCCACTTGTTGAGTGGAGGATGCAGCATTGGCATGCAGTCTCATAAACCAGGGAGCGCTGCAATGTGAAGGACTCGGTGCTCTTACAGGTGCACAAGAGCTTTATGGTCACTCCTCACTGTGATGAGAAAAGGGTTCATATGTTTACACAATGTGTTTTATGAATGATAATGATGGGATGAGGGACCTGCGCGTTCTACTCTTCGGTCAGCACCCTAAGAAGGTGTCTTCTGCACATATAGGAGATGAGTCTGAGGGGAGAGATGAAAGTGCTGGCAGCAGAGCAGGGAGCCATGTGGCCCTTATCAGCATGGTGGGGTGCAAAACCCAGACTAATAAACCCTGCTGGATCTTCACTGGCTCTGCATGACCAAGTGAGCTACTGACCTGCCATCCTTCTCAGGTGAGGCTTGGTTCCTGCAAGAAAGATTGGGACCAGCAGTCCACTGCCTTGCTCAGAAAAAGCTATTTAATGAGAACTTGGGGCTTTTTTTCCCTACATAAGGGTCCTGGGGCTAGGGATGCACCAAGTCCCCAGAATGGCCAGGCAGCAGTTAAAAATGCAGTGGCATCTGGAGAGGGGGAGGGTCATTTGTAGATGAATTAAAATGAAGTGCCTAGAGAAAAAAGGATGATGAAAAGGTAAAAAGTCAACCAGATCAATCAAGGAAACGGGCATCTGGAAGAAGCTGTTATTGATCCAGCTGTTAAAGAAACCTCCTGAACCAGATTACCCAAAAGCCACAGACTCCTTTCTCCCCTAGATACTTGCTGCAGTTAATCAAGAGAAGAGGTGACATGAGACAAAGGAATAAAAACCAGTTATTCCAGGCTGAGGTTTTGTTCCTTTAGAAATCCTCAAGAGGATGAAACAGTTGAACCTAAAATGATATAGTCAGAGCAGAATAGATAATACAAGAATTAATTAAGTATCTGTGGAAATCTTATGAAAAAGAGAAGAAAGCTTTCTCTGCTTTTGGGTCTTTACTTGTGTCAAGATTTTTAGGAAGTTTGGAATTAGCAAGGGAATATTTTCATGCTGTCCTAGCACCATACTGTAAGCAGTCTTAAAAAGTTGTCAGGGGATGTTTAATTTAGTTCTTTCTCTATTCATCCTAATGCAGTTTCTTCTGCCTTTTGTATTTGTTTGTTTGGCTTTGTGTTGTTTGTTACTCTCATTTCTTGTCTTTGAGAGTTCCAGATTCTCAAGCACTCTTGAGTGTCCCTCCCTTTTCTATTCCAGATTTATTCCATTTGGGTACAGGTAGAAGATGCACCTGCTGTCAAGGAAACAGTAGGTGACGACTTGGATTTCTTATTGTTCTTTAAATGTTAAGCCTTGCACTTCTGAAGTAAATTCCTTGGAAAACCTTATTGTGCATCCTGAGTCACTTTAGTTCTTTAAATGATAAAGTTAGGCCAAAACCAAAGCTCCTGATTTCTAATATGTGCTCAACTTTGTAACCAGAGCCATCTTTATAGGAAAGAGTAATAAGAAGAATTAATGAAGAAATGTCCTCACTCCAGTAAATGCAGAGCACATAAGAGCAACAGAATTGGGATGCTGCAACAACAACTCACATGAAGAGACTGAGAGTAATATCCCGCAATCAAGCACCCGTCAGAAACCTACGTTAGAAAATCCCACACTATTCCCTGCTTAGGGACATAATTAGGCAAAGAAAAAGGATGGTGACTATATTCGATCAAAGTTCTTCATAAATGCCACCACAAAAACCTGATCTTGCTTCCAGTTCAAAGACATCCTGTATGCCTGTGTTTGCTGCTGTCATGCTGACACAGGATTTCTTGGTTTCCTGGTCAAGCTCATAGGAAGTACCACCAGATTGATTTCTAAAGGAGTGGGTGACAGAAGCAGCATACAGCACTAACCTCCTAAGAAAGTCAGCTTTGAAAAATCTAAATACAAGAATCAGTGGTCAGAGTTCAAACTCAAAGCATACCCATTTTGGTGTTTTTACCTGAATCTCTGAAGAATAGGAGAATCTGGGAATAAAAGTTTCAGGCCCTATGTAACTTCTGGCAAGCTAGGAATACAGGTTTGATATGGCAAAGAATCATAATATGTGTTTTCCATTTCTCTAGCCACTTCCCATTTAAACATGTGGTCCCTTCTGCTTTTCTATTTAAGTTCAGGAGATACTCTTTTTTAGATCACTGTTGTACAAGAAAGAAAAGGGTAAATAACAGATGAGTTTTGCCTGACTGAAGGAAATTAGACAAAGAACAGCAAAAGAAAGATTGAAAAGGGTATTTGGCACACTGTTCCACAGGACATTTACAGCCTTTTCTGTTCTGGGTATGACTGATTACCCCGTGTGCAGTGCTTATCTCAATCCTCGAAATCACCCTTCCTCCAGTGATCCGAAAGGGTTATGCCATCCCTTCCATGTGCAGCACACAAGCACAGTTGGACCACTGGGCAACTGCTGTGAAAATATTCAGAATTACCTCAAATCTATCCACACCTCCTTTTTTTGTCTTCCATCTCTACACCTAAGCCCAGCTGTTCCTGCAGCACCTTCAGTTTTGCACACTGATCAAGCAGCTTGCAGAGCCCTGACACCTGTACCTGGTCAGTCACTGCTGAGCCCATTAGCCCACAACCTCTAGGTATTAATACACAACCCACGTGCCAAGTTTGAATCTGCATGTGAAGATGACGAGATCTAAGATGTGTTTGAACTACGGCTTTAAAGAGATGATGGCAATTCTTCAGCTGCATCCTACATTTGCAGTGGTTCCCATTTATCACGTGCGTGTTCCCTTGTACATGCTGAGGCCTGGGCACATGAAAAAGCAATGCAAAAGCCAACATCAAAACACAGGGATGCCAGGATGTGAAGCAAGCTTATGAATGTCCCAGTTCTGCATAATATATCTTGCATCTATCCCCAAAAAACCACTTGGGTTACGGAAGGCAGCACTGAGGAACATTTCAAGGGACTTTTGAATATATCAGACAGATACATTCCTGCAGCCTTTTTTAAAAAGCAAGATTTTGATAGCAATTTTTTTTTTTTTTTTGAGTATGATAATTTAATTCTCCATCCTCTGTTGGCATGTGTACCGACACTGGAAATGACTGGGAATGCTGTCAGTCAAGCATGATGTAAGTTGGCAGAGTTAGGCATGGGAAAAAGGACTATAACAAAGGAAGGAGATGGATCTGCAGATCCAGGCAAAGGTCATCCTAGCTTTTAAACAGTGATATGCTCGAGTAAATAACAGGAGGCCTTTGCAAGGTTTCCGGATGTGCGTGTACAAAGGATAAACCTGGAATCATAGGAAGTAATACAGGACAAAGCCAGCAGTGTTGAGTATGGAGAGCCCAGGACTGGAAGAAGGAGGAGTGCAGCAAGGAACAAGGTGTTTTTTCTACACTAGAAAACACTTGACTATGGAAAGCCTGCCTTCTTTATTGACATAAACCCCGAGTGAACAATTTACTGCAACTAAAATAAACACATAGGAAAACAGACAACAAATAAAATAAAAATTTCAGCAAACCTATCCTGTAGTGTCATTTTAGAGCAAATAAGTGCTCTGAACGCTATCACTTAATGCTCTTTAAACAGCAGTTTAGAGAAAATACGATTAATATGTTTATGAAAATAAATGTGTCCTGCTGGTGCAAATCTCCACTTACACCATCAAGGTCAATAAACTTCCTTTACTTATACCAATGAAACACTGAGGAATGAGGCTTATGATTTCTGCCAGAAGGGGTTGCACTTACATTCTTTAGAAAACTGAGAAAATAGCCAAGAAACAGCAAGAACTGGAAGAGAAGGAAGAACTGGAGCTTAAGAAAAGAGGGCTGGGAGTGAAAGCTGGATTCCAGGAAACATGATGAGTACAAGCTGAAGAGAAGAAGAAAGTGGAAACTGAAAAGTGAGGAAAAACTTAAAGGTCAGAAGGGAATGTAGGAGTCATCAAGCAGTGGATAAGTTGGTTAGCAAAGCAGCAAGGCTTATGACAGGCTGAGAGAGTCTGCAAAGATGGACAGCAGATCACATAGACTTGGACTGAGATGTCAGAGACAAAGGTAGAGAGCACAGCCCTTGAGTGAAGATAAGGTCAAGTAAATGACCACTGCAGCAAATGAAGGATTCAGTTGAAAACTGAAGGTCAAATGAGGACACGAGGGAAAGAAACTGAGTGGCAGAAGAGAAGGATGAAGTTGGCAAGGAAGAGCTGAAGCCTTGAAAGCACTGAGATATAATAATGGCAAAGCAGCATGATGCTGTCTTGGACATTCAGAAGAGAGGACACAAGCTTCACAGTAACAGAGGAAATCCAGAGCAGAAAATTTAAACAATCTCCACCTTCTCTGGGGTCTCCTGTTTCATCATTTCCATTTTAAATGACTTCAAAATACTTTTAATAACCAGATAAACACTTAAAAATTAAGAAACACTTGTTCCAGTTAATGTGTCTGAACAGTGTGAGCGTGCACTCACATGCACATGCAAAAATCACCCAAAAAAAGTTTCCCCCAGGGAGGTCGTTATTATGCAAAAATTACTCTAATTAGGTCATGAATATATTAGTCCGTATTGAGTGCCAACAACAGCGGGGAGAAAAAGAGGGAGAGAATCGGAAATGTGACATGCATACACTCTCAGTGTGGTTAGGGGGACTGGATTCCAAAATGCCATTATGAGATAAAAAGGTCACCCTGTAGGGAGGTAATTGGTACAGCACTCAAGCAGCTGATTAAGGGGACCTTTGCTTTTGGGGGTGGGAGGAGGAGGGGGGAGTTAATGTAGGATCTCCCCTGACAAAGTATATGATCTTGATCAAACATCTACTTTTAGGACAATCATAAAGAAAAAGGAAGAGGTTGTCACCCTTGACATCCCATTGAAGCAGATGCATTTGTTTAATAACACCTTGACTTGCAAGTTTTAAGAGAACGTTTAAGGTAGGGAGTATTTCCCCTCCTGCAGGTTACTCTCTATTAAAACATGTGAGCCTCCGTTTTCCAGCTCCCATCACACCTACTGCTCAGACACTGCCCACATAGCATTAATAAGAAGTAAATGCTTTTAATGAGTCAGTAATGTCTGGGGGAGCAGCACGGGGGAAAGCTGCTTCTTCACTCTCTTCACCAAACCATGACAGGCTCTGTGGCTTGGCACGCAAGAGAGAACAGCAAAAGGGCTCAGAAACACCAGTCACACACACTCCTTATAGAGAAATATAGGAAAGCTGACTTGGAATTATCATAAAAAGCCCTAAGAAGCTATGTTAAATAAGATGCCATTTAAGCTTTTGAAATTATTGGTGACACATGTAAAAGACTCACTTCTGTGTTTGCAAAAACAGGTGGTCTGGCCCCACATTTGGGGTTAGGACCATAGATTGTACACCATGAACAGGCAGGGAAAAAAAAGAGGAAGATCAGGTAGGAGCACAGGTAGCACTGCTCCTGCAACAGAGGACAAGAACAGCATTGAGTAGGGTGCACTGATTTTCAAGTTGGCTTGGGAACCAGCTCAGTTTTACAGCCTCTTCTGTCTCCCCAGCCTGAAGTCCTCCTCATACTGTCCAACCAAGTTTTGTTCCAGTTTTGATGCTGGCGGCCACTGGCCTTCCCCCCCACTTAGAACGACGAGCAATTACATGTTATGCTGAGTGCACAAGCATTTCCAAATACCACCACCTACAAGGCTGAGCCTCTGGTAGCAGAAATGGAGAAATGCCTGGCATAGAAGGCCACTTGGACCAGCTTAGCATGGACCACTCTTCCCTGCCAGCAACGCCTGGGCAAAATTTAGAAACTGATTCTGATACAGTTTTGGCTATGAAAACCAGATTTTAAATCACACAGTACGGGCTTGAGTGTAAAGGTGCTGCTTACAGATGCTATGCTTTAAATGTCACTGGTTTAAGTCCCCCTTTTCATGTACAGCTGACTAAGGAGATAACTGTAAGACTGACTTGCTTCCTTCATCACCCAGGAAAAGCAGCACATACTAAAAAATAGCCTCAGAATCAGCAGGTTTTCTTTAGTACCCAAAGAAGAATTTTTCAACTACACTTTGACTACGGCTGGGTAATACTCCCATCCAGTGAGAAATATTGACATTTCAACATTTATTTTGGTCCCCCAGCAAACTGAAAAGTTGAAATTAAACATGTATTGAACTGAGTCAAAATAAAACATTTGGTTCACTTCTATAAAATTAAGTTTTATGATTTAGGTTGAACTGACAATAAAATAAAGTCTTTCATTTTGATTTCCCAAAAGAAAGATTCAAGTTTCTGAAAAATCTTTTCCCAGAAAATCATTCCCATGGAACATTCACAACCACCTGTAATTTTCAGTGATACGGAAAATAGCCACTGCAACTCCATACAGAATAGTACTGATCACTGGGGTCCACATAACCCCTAAAAATACATGTGTTATGACTAAAATACTAGTTACAAAATGAGACACCCCCCCCCCCCCAATTCTCTAGACTCTCCTGATATCTGGGACCAGAACTTAAAAGTTTAAATTAAAACTTTAAAACACTATAAAGTTCTGCAAACAGAATGGTTCATCAAAAGCAGGAGTTTTAAGATACAATGTCAAGTCACTGCTAAAGCTTTAGTTTCTTCTTTAAAAAGATTTTTTTTTTAATTTTCCCTTGTAGAGTTCAAGAGTTAACAAATGCAGAGAGTGATTTTTCATTCGAATATGAAAGGCCTTTTAGTTTCTCTCCAAATCGATACAGACAAGCTGTTTGTAAATTTAGGCTACTTTGAAAGAAAAAAAGGAAAAGATGTGACATGCATCACTGTATAGCTGTGAGATGTTTTTTCATATGCTTTAATTACCATACAAAATCCTAGATACTTTTTTAACTTATATACCTATCACAGTATTATTTCTGCTTTCCAAAATCTTATTCATTTGTTGCTTTAGGAAATCCTTATGAGGGAAAGATCATTAGTATCACACTATATAGGCAGGAAACACAGAAACAGACTTGCATTATAGCTACACTGAAAGTCTGTGGCCAAGAAAGCAACTGATTCCTTTTTTTTTTTGTTTGTCTCTTTCCCCTGAGAACAGAAATTAGGAGAAAATTCAGATAGAAGGCATATTCCTAAACCTTTTGGAATGGAGATTTCTCCCGCCCCTGCTACCTGCTCCTTTAACATCTCTATGGATACTTCAATCAACCTCCTCCTTTTGCATCTGCAAGCCAGAAGCACTTTGTAGAAAATAGAGGGTATGCAAGCAGGCACAAAATCTCTCAACATAGATACAGGTGTTGTGGAGATGCTGACAGTGTTTTAGAGATGAGGGACAGGCAGAAGGCCAAAGTTATCTATGGCAAAAGCAGAAGAAATGACATTGGCTCCTTTCCATGTGCTTACTTTGTTACTTACCTGTTGACCTCTGAAGGAGCTGGGGTAGGGAGTGGGGGAAATTCTATTAAAACGTATGTACAAATTTAGACACTTCTAATCTTTGCTTCAAACTTACTTTGTAGCAAATGTTTAATGCAGCAGTTGTTAAAATATTTGGCAAGCTATTTTTCTAACTGAGAAGCTGGCCATACCATCCATCACTAGCAACCACTTCCATTTGAACAAGAATCTGAATCCATACAGTCCTGCTGTACCTGTACCAAGAGCTGCATGCAGACCACAGGAGTGATAGAGAAGGAGTCCTCTGTGTCTCTCTGATGAGAGAAACAAATCTATCTGAAGGGAAAATTCTTTGCTGCTTGTGCATGGTCTGGTGCCTTGTGGTCCAAAGAGTACTCAGCACCTTGTAGTTTCTTCTCTGTATAGGGCCAGATAAAATCCTGGACACATAGGCACACTGATACACACATCTCTAATCCAGTCAGTAGAAAAGACAGGCAAGCCTGGAAACTGCTCAGACATCCATGTGGTGCAGTTCATGCAAAATCCCAATGCAATAGCTGTTCACACCTGTATTGCAGAGCACTGTTTTCTCCAAGTCTTTACAAAACCCAGGACAAATAATGATCCCTCTCTCCTGAACCACTGAGACAGGATGAAGAACCCCTACTATGTTCAGCATCCCTGTATTGCTTTCTTAAACAGTAGTTATTTCATAAGTAAGGCAGGCCTGTGGACCACTAGACTGTACTGGGACTGCCACCTCGTGCTACCTTGTCTGTGCAGCTGCCTGTCTGCTCTATCATTTGTGTATTCCTGACTTAGGCTAGATAGATGGCTCTAAGGCAGTGAATAGTCTTTGTTCTGCCCATTTAAGCTTCTGAGAGCACTAATAGTGACAGCTTTTGAAGGCACACATACAAGGGAGCATTTGTTCGCTATTAACAATGTTGTTAGAAGACTTCCTGCGCTCTGCTATTCCCCACCACCTGGGATTTCACATTACTGACATGTAATTCACATAATTAAAGTATAAGAAGAACATAGATGCTGGAACTATATTGAATACCCCAGGAGTTGACATTTTGTACCAAAATAATCAAATTTGGCAGGTTTTCTACAAAGATCTAATAGGCATATTCCAAGCTAATAACTGAAAGACCTGCCCCCTTCCCAGAAGCGAAACTCTGAATTGATGTTTCCCCTGTTTTGTTCCATCAATAACTGCAGAGTATTAAACTGCTAGGATGTTTCTAGTGCTCATCTGCAGCTACAGAGGCTTTTGCAACTTGCCTGCATGGGTGTAACACTTGATACTTTGCCTCCAGCTCTCTGATGCAGAGGTGTCCGATAACTTGTGGGACATAGTCAACCTGTGATAAAATCCATAACCTGGGTGAAACAGCTACAGTGCAGCATGCTTGTACAGATCTTTTATCCACAACATTCTGACAGCTTTCCAGAGTTTAAAAACAAAACACAACCTCAGAAGAGTAGTAAATAATAAATGACTATAGAAGGGGAAAAAAAAGTGGCACAGAGAGGAAAGAATCAGAGGGATAATCTGAGATAAGACCTGAAATGAGACTGTAAATCAACAAGTGAGAAAAATTTAAAATGGCTAATCTGGGTAAGACTGGGAGTGGATTTACAGTGGGAAGAGGGCAAAAGGGCCAAACTCCCTGATCCTACACTGGCTAGCGCTGCAGGAGCACAGTACAGCCTCATGCACAAGGGGCTGCCAGCCCCCTGAGTGTTTTCTGAAAAGTGAAAAGCTCTAGATAAAAGTGAGATTTCACTGACACCAGTCTCAAAGCTCTGTATTTTGTGCTCTCATGGACACTTCGGAAAAAAGCTATACATTCAGAAAAGTGTATTAAAAAAAACACATACAAAGATTTTCTCCAACAGTTTCAAGTCTTTGCTTGTATCTGGTACTCCTTAGTGATCCCTTTACATGCTTAATGAAATCATATTTCACCACAAAAGTAAAAACAGATATAGATCATTACTATTCTTCTGCACAAACTGGGCTCCAACATCATAAGCAGTGTTAGAGAAAACCTTGTGTTGAGATGTAATTTCCAACCTATTAATCTAATTCTCTGAATATACAAGCAAAAACTTCCCACCAGGCTCATGAGTTGTATTTCTACTGCTGACTTCAGCCAGCCTATATACCCAGAAGTTAACAGGAACTCCAAAATCTGATTAAGTTATGCCCTCAGGACACTCTACCTCCAAAGTCTTTCTTTCACTAGACAGATGCACATTTAGCCCATTTCCTCCATTAAAAAAAAAAATCTAAATAGCATTTCCACCCCAGGCCTGAAGCTAACAAAAAAGTTGCTACTAGTAATGCCCTGAGAGCACATCCATCTTGTATATATAATGGGGGTTACAATACTTTTGAGGATCAAGATCACAGTGGATCAACACACCATGTTTTCCTCTAGTTTGCAGTGGGGAGCAATATGTTTCAGAACCACAATAATTCACCATTTTCAGAAATTATTACATATGCTATTTCCAGCAAACATTGATTTGACCTGTGCAAATGCCTGTTTAGCTGTAGCATCCTCACATAAGTTTTTAATGGGAACAAGTTCTTTTTTTCTGCAAATCTATACCTCTTTTGATTAAGGACAATTTTTTTCTGTGCTACCTGGTCTCCTGTAGAGAGCACAGACCTCCATCTCTGATGCTTTGGTAGTTTCCTCAGTATCACTGTTCATTTGAGGAATAGTAAAAAAAAAAAAAAAAATTGACCTCTCTGAGAGTTTTCAATCCCTAAATGACCTTCATGTATCATTTTAATAATTTTTCCTGGTAACA
Source organism: Oxyruncus cristatus (assembly GCA_013399855.1). Lineage (NCBI taxonomy): Eukaryota > Metazoa > Chordata > Aves > Passeriformes > Cotingidae > Oxyruncus > Oxyruncus cristatus. The sequence continues at coordinate 1,577,390 of VXAY01002774.1, read as the reverse complement.
CATTTCAGATCATCATCTTGGTGCCCTTAAACAGAATCCTTTGCAGTATTGAGAACTTCTCCTTAATCCTAAAAGGGACTGCAGCACATAAACTTCTGGCCAATAGGTTCACTGGTTTTCTAAAAGGTGTATTCCTTAATTATGTATTCAGGACAACCCCGTATTTTCTTTATATTAGAAATGTTGCTGGGATTTTTTTCTTTAATCCGATTGACACATCCTTGGTTGCTTGTATGCTTTCCTATAAATCTTCCTTACAAATGCTCAAGAGTACAACTGCAGCCACCAGACCTCTTCCTGTACTATTCAGTTTGTAAATCATACATTTGCAGTTGGACAGAAAAAATAATCCCTCTATGCCTGGCAGGCATCTGCCCAGTGCTTCCAGGAAACTGCAATGAATGGCTTGCAGTCAGGTTCAGCTAATTCAGTTCTCCAGCAAATACATCCTGGAAATTTTTCATCACCATGAGCTAAGCTAGGACATCTCTCTCAACTTGTATATACTGAGACTCGGCTTTTGCTGCAGCTATGACACATAACTCACCGGCCTCCAGTTTTGAACACATTATATAGATAAATGCTCTAGTACCTGCTCTGGTAGCTTCATGTTTAACATTACCTACCTAAAAGGTCCGTTAAGACCTTGGTCTTAGCTGCCATTTATTTCTCTAACTCTTTATGAACATGTATCCTATCTCTGCTGGGTGTCTTTAGATGAATCTAATCTCAGGTTGTTGATCAGGACAGCCATACAAAGCCATCTGCTCACCAAACTGTACACTCCCCTCAGTTCCTTAGCTTAGGCATATTATTGACAGCGGGAATCTTCTTCAGATCTGTCTGTACAATTCCCCAGTTACTGTCTATCCCAAGGAATTTACATACTCCCTCACTATGGCAAGCATCCTTATTAGCTTCTCCAGCCTCATCCCAAAATACAGTTTTTCAGTAGATGCCAAACACAACAAAAAAATTGGTGCTATTTCTTCAAACTGCCAAGGAGGTGGTTGATGGCATATATGCACTTTCTTTCCTCAAGAGTACAAGCCAGAATTTTGCTGATGCCTTAATTATAGACAGATACTTGGAATTAGTCAGTAACTCCTGTGAAGTAGTGGAGATTTTTGCTCTTTGCATATTGCTTTAATCATGTGGGCTCTAGACATAGGTGTAGGGAGCCATCTGCCACTCTGTTGATTCTAGTTCCTGTGTGACTCCCAGAGCCTCTTTATATCTTCTCTTTAAGGAAAAGAAACTCTTCTCAAAGGAGGGACAAGAGCTACATGCCTTTGTCACTCCCATCCTTGGGGTCCTGAGTCAATTCCAAAGGGACATTCATAAGCTTATCTTCAATTACTTAGTTTCTCTCCAACAGATCCACCACCTTGATGCAACCAACAGCCTCACAAAGCTTCACTCAACAATGATGAGCTTTACTCTATCGCTATGGGACATTTTATCTTTTCCTCACTGTTATTTACTCAACAAGGATTGGTATCCCTATATTTTAAGTGTTGGTTGAGCCCATTAATTTCTCCTGTCTCTTCTTGTATGTCTCAGCTCAGCATGGAGTCCATGTAGTCAAAGGGAAGGTACAGAACAGTTTTGTAGTGAAAAAAAAACATTCTGTGGAAAAAATAGAGTTCATAGCTTGACAATGAGAGGTACATAACATCAAACATATCATTTATACATGCTATATAGCTAGAGTCTCCTGAATTATCCCCAACAAGTACAATTATTATAAGATTTTTCAAAAGAATTCTTAATTTATAAATTGATTGCAGAAGCTTGGCAAAATTTTGGTTTCTGAGGTGATGAGAACACAGCCAAGCCATCAGCTGAGAGAGTCTTGTCCCATATTACAGGTTTTGTACTTTGTTGACCCAAATGTCCCACTGGACAACTATCTGAGACGGTCAAGCAACTTGCCTTTTCAAGCAGCATGTTTAATGGAAGTCTTAAAAACCAAAGAACCTGCATCCTGAAGCCATTGTTTAACATGCTGCCATAATTATTTAATACTCAACTGACAAACTGATGAGGGGAAAATGGAACAGGAGAGTTTCTCTCTCCTGAAGTGTCATCCTAGTGGCAAAGCCCCTTATAGGCTGATTACAAACCCACCTCTCATCACCACACAAGCAAGTAAAAACCATTTATTCTTTTGCATGTCAAGATTTAAGTCACATTGACAACTAGAATTTGTTCTCAAATTTTTCAATACTTTAATCTCTTTTTGAGTCAGAAAATAAGAACAGCTTTTTTTCCCAAATTTTCATGAAGCGTCTGATGATTCTTTGTGTCCCTCTGTCAACCCAGTGAAATCATGTTATATCACAAAATCCAAAACTTAAGTAGATTTTACTGACTATCCTCCAGGCAGCTTCACTTTTCATTTTTAATCCATGTAGAGTGCTTAAATACCACAGTGATAAGTGTTTTATACAGGCAAATAGATAGATTTTGACATTGGATTGCAAAACAGGCAGTCTTCAAGGGCAGCAACTGTGGAATCTCTAAGAAATTGCCATTGTTCAGGAAACAAGACATGATTGTCCATCATCGCAGCTGGTAGAGAAAATAAAAACTTGTGGAATAAATATATTCTGTGACAGCACCTGTCACCGGTGAATTCTTTTGCCCGCCACATCAAAGATAGTGGATGATATATGGAAGACAGTGGATTTCTGCTGACAGTTTTCCACAATTTCCAAGCCACTAATGGAGTACAGATACTGTTTTTCAGTTCTCTCTAGCCTGGCCAACACTTTAATTCAGTATTGATATTTAATTTGTTCCTTTATTAGCAATCTGGTGACCCTTCAATCCCACTTACTAAGAATTTAACAAATTATGTCTTTACTGATTAATGGAAGAGGAAAAAGTAAATGTGAAATAATCTGGGAAGTTCTATAATCAAAAACTTTTTTTTATTTATTTTAGAGCTATTTGAAATTGCTAAGAGATGCAAGTACCTCCTGATCCCTTTGTTTACAAGCAGCAAGAAGACTTGAAGTAAACAATTTAAAGTGCCATAAATTTTATACTACCCACAGTATAAGCACTACATTATGCCAAGAAAAAAGAAATATGAATTTCATCTCTGCATAGAGAATTTAGCCACTGCTCACAACAAATGCTCCAATGCAATGTCAAAACATCAGTAAATAATGTAAAAAATAAAACTGGAGAGACCCAAACCAATTCTTAGTTTTTTCTTGAAAAAAATAAAGAAGGAAAGAAGGGTGGAAAGAAGGAAGATATGGAAGTATTGGTTTCCATGTTCATTTTTTTATGCAGCTCATGAGTCTTAAGACCTGGAATGTGCACTTCCATTTTCAGCAAGTGTGTTTGTAACCCTTCAGTCTTTCAAAAGAAAAAGTGAAGAAAGTGCCAGCCAACCCAGTGAAGTTCTTCTGACTATCTGTTTTGCTATTTCCAAAAATAACAAACATCTCTAATCTGAAAGTTATGGTAACTAAGACAGTTATCTCTGATGATTTAAATGCCCACTTTACCAACTATTTTACTGTTGGGTTACTTTAGTGGTGTCAGCTTCTTGTGTAGTTCCAGATCATCTGTTCAGAAATTGCACAGCAAAATAAACAACATTAGGAAAGGTGCTGCCCATAATACATTAATTTTGTACCTAATTCATTAAAAATCTCATTTAAATGAGGCTGAAGCATAGTTTCCTCTCTGTCAAAACAGATTTTTACAATACGAATGGACCAGGACTAAGTCCTAGACAGCCTGCAACTGCTGTACAGAGACACTGTTACTTACGCTTTGAAATGTTCATTTTTCCAGAATAGCAGACCTTTGGTTTGATGGCCATTTCATATGCTGTCAACTTCAGCTTAAAAGGGTTTTGCTTTTGTTTTTCTTTATCTCAAAGTGAAAAGTTCAACAGACAGAATGACAGAAATGCTCATTGGAAGGGAACGCTGGGGGTCATTAAGTCTTATCTCCCACTCAAAACTAGATCAAGTCAGCTATGGATTTGTCCAGTCTTTAAAATCTCTAAGTACAGAGATGTTGCAACAATCTGTGTACCTTTTCTTATGGAACACTTTCCTCCAAGGGATAAAGTTTTTCTTAATATCTCATCTGAACCTTGCAACTTGTGTCCACTGTGCATTTGTTCTGGTTTAATCCCAGACAGCATTTAAGTACCATGCAGCCCCTTGCTCACTTTTCCCCCTCTGTTGGGGAGGAGAATCAGAAAGAAAAGGTAAACCTCGTGGGTTAAGGTAAGAACCATTTAATAGCTGAAACAAAATATAGTACTAAAAATAATAATACTAAAAATAACAATAAAAACTGTAAGGAAAAGAGGAGGAAGAGAGAGAGAGAGACAGAAAGAGGGAATGACAAGCAGCAATGGACCACTGCCAGCCAACTCCCTCCAGTTTATGTACTGAGCATGATGTTCTACGATATGGAACATCCTTTTGGCCAGTTTGGGTCACCTGTGTGTCCCCTCCCAGTTACTAATGCACCTGCTTGCTGGCAAGAGCATGGAAAGCTGAAAAATCCCTGGTTTTGACTAAGCAGCACTTGGCAACATCAGTGTGTTATTAACATCATTGTCATACTAAATCCAAAACACAGCACTGTACCAGTTACTACAAAGAAAATTAACTGAATCCCAGCCAAAACCAAGATAGCCTTACTTTATCATTTGCCATTCCTGTTGTCTTTGCCACTCAAACTATTTGCTCACTCTACTGCCTACTTTTTACCAGACTAAATGAATAGAATTCCCTCAATTTTTCCTCATCATCCATGCTTTCTTGGCTTCTGAATGTCTTGGTTGCCCTTCAGTGGACCTCCCTGGTTTCTCAATGCTTCTGTAGAACTAGGAAGCCTAAACTGGGTATAACATCCTCATGCAGCCTCAGCATGGCTGCACAGAGGAAAATAAGAGCATTCCTTGGTCTGTTAACTGCACTTCTTGTACTGGGCTACATAAAGATGATTGCCTTATTCTTTTGGCTCATACTCAGCTTTGTGTTTAGTACCTTAACCCCCAGTCCTTCCCCAGTGGGCTGCTACTCAGAGAGACCGTTCCAGGCCTGCGCTGACTACGGATTATTCTGCGCCAGATGCAGATTTTTTCCTTGCTGAACTCAATGACATTACTGTAAGCCCAGTTCTCATGTTTCTCAGGGTCTCTCAGGGGAAGCTCTGCCATCTCAGAAGCACACATTCATGTGCCCAGTGCCCATCAAGGCATTACTTTCTGGTCAAAACCAGAAAATCCTTTCTACGACATTAGGAACCCAAGTGGTAGAGCAGTACAAGGTGGAAGGTAGATCAGAATACTGGAGGAAAAATCACTGACATGAAAAACAGAAGGCAAGGCTAGACAAATACAGCTGTAGATGGACTACGCTTACGAAAGGTGAAGCAATCAGGAGCAGAACATTGGGAATGCTTCCCTCCTCACTTTAATCACAGTATTTCCATGTTATGAAGGGTTATCTGAGAAGGAGATGGAACTAGTTGGTGTCACCTCAATCTCCTGGGATGAACGTGCTGTTACATGACACCTTAACCCCTTTGCTCTATCAGCTCCTCTCTCAGAAAAGGCTGTCACTTAGAATATGAAATATATTTACAAATTAATTAACTTTGCCCAGTGTCTGAAGAATTAGATTTCCACTAACAGAGACTCTGTCTGATTGATGAATACACAGAACACAGGTGGAATAAAATACTAGCCCTTCTTGCCTCCCAAATCGGAATGCTCAGCAATCACACCACCTCTCCCTTCATCAGTCTTTTTTTCCTACACTGTCAACCCTTCTTTTCTCAAAGCCAATAGAACTTGCTTTAGTAGACAAAGGTACATGTGTACTGAAGAGAGTATTTGATCTCTGAAAACAACTCATCAACTCATTAAATACAGGCCCATTACACAGAGAGCTGTGGAAGGCAAGGTGGAGTTGGTGGTGAGGACACGATATCAGCTGAGAAAAAGATGGAAGTCCCTGACGAATAAAATAGTTCCTGATTTTAGGACCTGAAGCAGGGAAAAACCTGCACAGAAGAGTTCATGGCACAAGCTGTATATTATGTTGGTCGGAAGTTTCATTTTGTTCTATCTTGTGTAAAACACAAACTGTTTGTCAGAGGGGCTGTATCTGCACAGCCAGGAAGATGTTACCGAATACAGGCTTGCACACAACAGTGTGGGTACAACAGGTGACTGTCCTGACGGTGCTAATGAATCTGAAAATAAATTATGGGTGTGATGCAGTGTTCACAGAGCAAGGGCTAACTGTTTATTCCTGGAAACAAACAGTCTTGCAGAACTCAGACAATCTCAGCAGAAATGTAGCGGGGAGATCGTGGCCCAGTTCTTAGTCAGTCATGCAATAATGCTTCAGGTGGCAAGCAATACAAAAACAGGCCTTCATCATACTGCCTCTCTTTTTCATGCTCCCTCTCTGGAGTGGGAAGCCTTAATAAGCTTAATTCTACTATGCAAGTCATTTAAGCAGCAAAGCAGTGGCCCAGACAATTTAAGCTATCATCAATTCATTTAGAGCAGCCCTTACAGATTAGTGACACTTCAAGGATATAGCAGATTACAAATCAACAAGAATGTTCATTATTTAGTGGAACAAAATTCATCTTCAAAATCATCAAATGTTGGTCCAACAGGACATGTGATGCTTGTGAGGGTTTACTTGTATCGGCTACAGAAATAATAAATCTTGAGATGTTTTTGCAAGAGTTGTGGTTATTTGCCATAATGTCCTTAACTAGACCTAAATATCAATAATTAGGTTTTTCTCTCTGTGAAATGTCTCCATGATTTGAAATGGCAACAATTATTTTTCTTTATTTCCTGTTCTATATTGTTAGCAGAAGTAAAGATGTGCTCTGAGATAGCTGCTGTGTAATGGAACTTCTTTTATCTAATATCTGCACTTTCTTATTTAGTGGAAGATATTTATGAGTTATTCTTTTTACATTTAGAAAGGTCATTCAAACGGCAGTTGGGTAGTCAGCAACTGACAAATAATAATGCTGCACTGGAAATGGGGTGGACCAAGGAAGTCGACCAAATGGCAGTATTTGGCACACTGTAATGAGCAAGGCAGCACAGTGCAGTGGGTAAGGCTGACCTCAGAGATCCACAGCTGATTATAGTTACGAGATGTTATTCCTGGGCCATGAAGATTGTAAAGACAAACCTCAGCAAATGTAGTCGCAGTTAGTCTCCCACTGTCTGTTCCTTCCTCTCTGCTGGCAACAACCAACTGCATGGCAAGGGGTGAGTGCCACAATGCCACATGCTCTCCAGCGGTCACTGAAAATTCAAATAGCTGTGAAACTTTGTACCGCAGTCCATCAGATGTGCTCATGAGGTGAGACCCCTTTATCAAAGATGGGCAAAACAGCGTGCTAGCTCTAGCTGAGCTTATTCCCAGGCAACTCACAAGTACAGACACAAACACAGCCTTATTCTTCCTGTCAATTGAAAACAGGATGCATTAGCACTAAAATCCAGCACAGGAAGAAAAGGAATGGAAAGAACACACATATTTTCTGCAGGTCATGCTGTTAGGACAGCAAAATCCTTGGTGCTTTAAGACCTTGCACAGGCTGATCTTCAGTGGCTTCCAAACATCTTTTAGTATACTTTAGGTAGCTGTTAGACTCCGTCCTTTATCAACAACACTTCTGGTATGACTGAATTAATTTTACTGTTTGTAGGAATATTCTCCTACATTTCTCCAGAGTACCACAGGCCATGCAGTAAGACTATAAGAAATGAGGCTTGACCTGAAGAGTGGTAAAAATGTACAGAGAAACATGAGATCTGGTGCCAGGTCAGTGAAAGAAGTACAGAAAAAAAAAAAGAAGGTATTTTCCAATTTACCATCCCTTTGCTGCAAAGGCTGGTAAGGTAGCTAATGTGTCAGTGAATGTGTTAAGAAGCAAAGGATACACAATTATACTTTCTAGACTAATGTCAGGCAATAACAATTTCCATGGTGACAGACTAAGCCATCACTTGCAGAGGTTTTTGAAGCAGGAAGGGAGGGAGAGGTGATAGTCTGATAAGCTGTCAATAGTAGTTCATTATGTATTTTTGACCATCAGCCCCTTGTAGAGAGGGAAAAGCAGCCACCCAGCCAGGGCAGGTATATAATCTGATTGATGCTTCACATAAGTGGCTTTCAAAAACTTGACTGAGCATGAAATCTCATCATTAAAGTTTATGTCCTGAGTGAGTGGGGGAAAGAGAAAAAGAAGGAAAGAGACCAAACCAAAGGGAACCGAAGCTGACAGAACAATGGCAAATTTACAGCCAAGCATCTACTTAAGTATGATTTCCAAAGCTAATCACCCAACACCAAAACAGGCTTCTGCTTCTGAAGGAAGTTAAAGAGGCTCACCCGTTCTCCCTGTGCAGACACATAAAAGAAACCAGGAGCAATAAAATCAAAACCCATGGGATCCATGGAATCCAAGTATCTGCTCTGTCTGTTTTACCAAAGAGTCTTAAAGCGCTGAGGAATAATCAGGCACAAATAACCTAGGGTAACTATATACGTTAATTCCATATTTAACCCTCTGCTTTTCTCTGGTTATACAGAAAAAACCCATTTAAGCAGTATATGAACTCCACGATTTCCGTCTTCCTATCTGCTAATATGAAATGAATCAGAGTGGGGAAGGAACATGGAATAACAGCACTGCATAGGTAAGACCCTTCCTACCAGAGACAGGGGTTGTTAAAACGTCAAGAATAAAAAGGCATATCAAGATCACAACATATTCTTACGTAGCCAAGTCTCAAAGGACTGGGGAAGAGTAGAATATTTCAGCAATATTCATTCTGATTTGAAAACAAATTTGTCTGACTTGCTTTGCTCCCCCTTTTGCGTTCTTTTTATGCAGTTATTCTAGCTAATGAATTTACTGGCAGAAATGTTCACAGAAAGAGCAAATTTTAGTGGCCATTGGAGATTATTTGTGAAGAGTGAATTTAAAATTTTTAATGATTAGCATTCACTGTGTAAATGTGTTTCAAAGGCCTAGGCTCATTTCATCAGGGACTAGCACTGCCCTAGGTAACCAATATGTGCAATCACAGCTAATCAGTCAGATCTGATTTCAAATATTCGCAATAAACAGATCATGGACAAGCTGCAAGCTAAAATTATTCATAGAAATAATTTGACAAATGATTGTCAATACTGAATAATTCAAGAAGATCCCACATTGTTCATAAACTATTCCCAGAGGGAGAGGGTGAAGTTTGTTTTATAAGTTCATGATGTATTCTTCAACTAGGGCTGCTCAAAACACACTGGTGAATAAGGTTAGCCTCAGCCTCTCATAGCTCCTTCTGAAACATGAACATTTGAATGGCCGTATTTCAGGAAGAGGCACTGGTTTTTTGGATGCTCCATTTGCAACTAGCAAAGTAAATGAGGATCTGTGAAGGACACCAGCTAGAATTAGTGGCATCACTATCTGTACAAACAGTGTGTGACACGACACAACTCTTCAGTGACCAATAGTCTTTTCTGCTGGTGTTTGGCTTTAGCAACTAGTTTAACAGAGGCTGGAAAGATTATCCTACTTTCTTCCTTCCCAGTCTTTTGTTCATGTGATCCTTCCATGAGGGCAAAAAAAGACTCAGATCCCCACTCTCCGTTAATAAGCATTCACTTCTGAGAAGAAACTTGACTGCTAGTCCTCCTGAACCACACAACAATATTGTGAGTTTGTTTTTTAATTTCTAAATAAATGAAAAACAATCTGTCCGTCTTATACAGGGAAGCAGACTACATACTAAGATGTAAGTCTGAACCTTCTCCTGTCTGCCAGGATGCTATACCAAGTGAGTTAAAGGAGACAAAACCATCATTTAATGTTTACTGTCATGTATTTCTTTGAAAACATGTCACCCCTGGCATTCCATCACAACTATATCCAGATCTCCAAGCATCACCCGTTTAGTACTGGGGCCTGCACCTGAAGACTTGACTGAACAAGAGTCATGAGCACAGCACTGAGAAAAGTATAAAGTTTAAGAAATGTGACATAAGAATATAGAAGAAAAAAAAAAGAGGAAAGAAAAAAGAAGAAGAAGGAAAAAACCAAGAATGACTTGTTTAGCCTAGGAATATCTGAGGTATGACATGATAACAGTCTCTCATTATGTAAAATGCAGCAAAGAGACAACGGTGATCAATTGTTCTCCGTGTCTGCTGAGGATAGAACAGGACGTAATTAATTTAATTTGCAACTGAACAGCATAAGATTAGATGTTCAAAAGAAATTTCTATTTGTAAGAGTTAGAACTAGAAGTTCACTACCTCAGGCAGTTATGCAACCTCTCTACCAGGAGGTGTTTTTTTTTTTTTTTAGAAAAACAGATACGACAAACTTCTGTTGGAATAGCAAAAGCAATTTGATCATCCCCTGAAATGCAGGATGGACTAGAAAATTTCTCAAGAGACAAATACTCTCATGACCTCTTACAGCTCTGCTCTTGTGAAAGCCTTGACCTGCCTTTCAGGAAACGCCCTGAAATGCTGAAGGCTACACCTTCCCTGAAACATGAGGAGTGCTCCACAGTGGGTAGAGAGGTTAGTATTGTCACAGTCCAAGCCATGACATTTTAGTCCTCTTTCCCAAACCATTTCTGTCTGCTTAGTCTTACCATAGGGAGAGCAGTTTTCAGATGTAATGCGAAGGGTCACCTTGACACCTGAAAAAAATGCCTGCTGTAAAATTTGAAGATGAATTAGATTTATCTACAGGATGCTTTAAATGTAAATTTTGCATGACTGGAAATAAAAGGATGTTTTATAGAAGCACCTCTTCCTATTCCTTCCTCACCAAATCAATGAACAGAAGTATCTTAGATCCCAGGAAGAAAGAAGATTAAACTTCAGAGAATGAAAGATTGCAAAACTCATATATCTGTGCAAATTTCTTTTGCACAGATTTAACTGCTGACACACACAGGAGACTACAGGCATACTGTAGCTACTGTTCCAAGCCTTACCATGACTGCATGCAAGCGTCCGCTGCTCTGGAGAGCCATTCACCAACACACTAGTTCCAGTGAAGACTTTCCTCCAGACTTTTCAAAACTCTCCTTACCTGTCATTGAGCACAGTTTGCCAAGGTAACGTTACATGATGCTTTTCTAACAATCAGAACACTGCTTTTAAATCTTTTTCGCAAGCCTGGCCAACCCAATTCTCTCAAGTCTAAAAGACCTACCAGAGCTGCAAGCTCTCAGGTTTTGCCCCTCCCATGCTCTGCTATTTCTGAACCCATTTGCAGACCGTGAAGAAAAGCACCATGTCTACCTTTCCTGCTCTCTGAATCTCCTCTGTTCCTCCAAGACACGGTCAAACACTTTATACCTTCTAGATAACACAAGCCACAAGGATTTCTTCACGTTTGCAACTTTTCTTCATTTTGCTCATATTTCAATCTCTTCCTAATTGTTATTTATGCACATACATGTGATTAGTGTTTCAGCTTTTGGGAATGGCAGGTCTAAGACCACAGGGCTTGCTAAGCTAAAATAAAGCACTATCAATAAAAATGTTACATTAAAACATTTATATTGAACAAAAGAGGAAATGTTTCCAGGCCTAGAACATTATGCTACATTGTAATGCTGGCACAAAAATATATTCCTTCTTACTATCATCTGTGGCTCTTGTTCTTGCCCATAATACTTGAAATGCAAGCAAACAAGTGCCATTACTGTTCCTCTCACAGGATGTTCTCTGAAAATTTCCAGCCTCCTGATTTACAGAGCGTTAAGAACAACAACCCACAGCTTGTGAGGACTTGCAGATGGGCACTATATTTTTGGTCAACTCAGTTTTGCCTTAGGTCAGTGGTGAAACAGTTGCTCTTGCTGAAATCCCACTGATGACAGCCTTTGCCTTGTTTCTCTGTAAGTCATACGCCGCTTCTGTAAAATTGGATGTGGACACTCACAGAAACAAAGTATTTGTTTTTCTCTGCCTCCCCTGTTGCACCCTCTGTCACCTGACTACCAGTTTCGGGTGGTGTACCAATCAAAAAAATCCATAGGAGGTAAGTGGGAAGAAATAAAGCTGAAGAGACAGATTGCCTCCACAAATCCAATTCCTGTATTCCTCAGGCTTTTAACTTTCAGACCTAGTTCAAGTCAGTTAGTTTTTATTTATCATATAAGCAAGAAGCTCATTAGACCAACTGGACCATTTCCAGTCAATCAGATACAATGCAGCTGACTACACGTTGGAAAGCAAGTGTCCTACTCGTAAGAGGGCTAAGGATTTCGCCCTGACACTTTTACTTACATTTGCTGAAACCAATACTGTACAAGCTGTATGAAATTGTTGTAAAATCCAAGCCCGGATACCACGACCTTGTCTGCCTTGTCCCCCACCTGCATCAGTATCAAGTTAAATTGAACTGGTAGCAATTTTCCTGTAAAAGTTGACAGTGCTATAGACAATGCTTCTGAGTGCTTCCAGGTCTAATGGGTAAAACGTTATTCTCCCTGCAATAATTACGGGTTCTACAGTACTTTGAGGAAAATTGCTGTGGACAATACATAAACACTTCAATGCTGTGATCACTTGATGACTAGTGCAATGACTTTTGGGTGAAAAGGTTCAATGCCACGATAGTTATGGAATGGCTAATAAAATTTGCATGATTTTCTAGCAACCCTCTACACTACTGTGATGTTACAGGAAAGTGTAAGGAAATAACACTCCTAAAATAACTTTCATAACTAATTAATTGTTAAGCAGAACCAAAAGCCAGAAGCAGTCCTTTGCTGTGGCTGTGTTACTGTCCAAGTGTACAGACAAGCTGGTGTGTGGGGGAGAGAGAAGAGGAAGGAGATAATGACTTATATGTAAGATCCTCGGAAAGTTTCAGCGATATTAATACTTGACAAGTAGGCACTTCTGCTCTTAAGCACATGTGACGGGTATTTTGCAGCCAACTCAGAATTCACCACAATGTTCCAAAAATCTTCAAATGGCCTCAACCTGAGGGTCTACAGAAAAAACCAATATGTTCTAGGTGATGAAGTGAGATGTGCAAGCAGCACACAGAGAATGTCAGCGGCAGGACTAGGACTGCACTGAGCCTGCCCCTGGTGTCAACCCCGTTGTACAACTCGTTGACCCATCCTGAACCTGGTAGAGATAAGGACTGCTCTGCTGTCAGTCCTGGGATGTGCACCTAGCCTAGCTGGCAGCCACCTCTAAACTGTTGTACAGTCACGTACAGCCCAGCACCAGTCCCTGTTAAATGAAAAGCACAGTTGTTAAAGGCTGGGAAGTTACAAAGCTGCGTGCACTGCAGCACATTCAGTGACTCTGCTGAAAACTGTCTTTAGGTTTACCTCAGTGGATAAAACTCCAAGATGTTAGCTGGGATAAAAGCAGCTGAAGAAATGAACTGTGTAAAATAAAACCACATAACCTATTAAAAAAGATGTCTCTAATTTTGGCCTTTAGTACAGGATTTGGGTCAATATATTTTTCGTTTTGATGATAGCACATGATCAAATATCTAGGTATGAGTGACAGCTTATAGGTGATTGAACTCTTTAGGTATCTGAAGCCCGCTTCTACTCCCACTAGTTTGCTCAGCCAGTGGCTCCTCTTTGGACCTAAAAAGGGCTACCCCATGGACCTTATTCACATGGATTTTCCAATCTTCAGTACGGCTTGGGTTCCTTTCAAAAAACTTTCTTGTTTCTGGAACTGTTAATCTACTTCAAGCCCTCCTGAATCTTGTAGAATTCCCTAGAGCTTCCTCATTCTACAAATTTGCTTTTTTAAAAGACTTAAAAAAGAACAACAAAAATATCTCCTGAAGTGAATTATTTCCATGTAAATCCCCTTTGGCTCAAACATGATTTTTTTTCAAGCTAAATAGAAAATACTAATGGAGAAGGGGAAGTGAAACAGAATCTTTAAGAGATATAAAGCAAATGTGAGTATTTGCCACAAAATTAATTGATAAGGTTGTCTTTGTTTTTTTGTTCCCCCCTCCCCCCCCGCCTTTTTACTCAAGACCTTTGGAATTATAGAAATCAAATTCAAATGCTTACTGTTGTGGTATCCAAATGAACACTTTGGAAAGACAGTGATAACAGAAAAGGATAGTAAATATTGTCAAGAGACTAAGATCTTGGGGTCATTCAGCAGAATATTTAGTATTTCCCCACATCATGAAAAGAGGGAACAGAAACAACTACAGACAGAGGCCTGACAGTACCTAGAAGCTCCTAGAGAGTTCAAGGGAAGACCAGGTTGTGGTCCTTCCTCTCTCACCTATGCTTTTTTTCCACTGAAAGATTTATTGAACACCTTTTGTTCCAATTTATTTCTATTTATTTTGACACATAGTAGCAAGGGAGTGGAAAAGAAGCTAGTAAGCTAGAATAAATAATAACCTCTCTTTTGAGTTATTTCCCTTCAATTATTACGTAACATCATTCATACTCTCTGAGGAATGAAATGGAAAAGAATTTTCTCAAGAGCTGGGATTACTTCTTCCATAGCTGATTGTGGTCCCAAACTGTTTTGAATACCCATCAGTGATCACACTAATGCCAAATATTTCACTTTGCTTACATTCAAAGGGAAGGTCCTGTGACTCACAGAACATGCCTGGACTCTCACATGTTAAACAGGAACCTGAATTTCATGCTGATTTCTAAATCCAGCCCTTGTTTGCTTTAAGGTGGAGTGACCCATCACATTTCCATTTTGAGATAAGATGGTGCTAGTGCTCACAGAGATTTAATGCTTTCTTAGTTCTCCTCTAACTTCTCATTTGCTTGCTCTAGAAATGCCATCATAGGAAGGAAAATGAAAATATAGTATTGCTGCAAGCTACCATCAAAAAGGACTAATTTTACTCCCACCTCATCCTGCTCTACAGAAGTAAAATTCCACTTTTTTGAGTGGAGCTGTTCCAGATTCTTTATGTAAGTACCTGTGTGCGTGCATGTGTGAGAGACAGAATATGTATGCAGGATCAGTTTTTAGACTTTTCCAACTGCAGCGCTTAATGTCGTACAAAATGTTCCCCCCATACCTCATGTTTGATGTCTTCTAGAGGTAAGCAAACCTTTCCTGTAGCCCTGCCTTCCTCACCCTTTCATGAAGCACAACTCTCTTAGCTGTCGGGTCCTTCTACACATTAGGCACAACCCTCTCTTGATGGAAACAGATAAGCCCTGGGGCTGCTGGATAGCTGAAAGGTTAGTAATTACATTGGCCTCTCCTTTAGCGTCTTCTCTCTTGTAACTGAGAGGGAAGCGTAACTTCAACAAATCACAGCATTCCATGATCACCATGGAAACGAGAGATGAGCACCTCTCATGACGAAGACAAATGACTGGTTCAGTACCTCTGAAGTTCTGTACCCTCTCCCCCTTATTGTTTTGCATTAAATATCTAAAACTTTGGAATCTAAAACAAGTCGGGAATGTTAAACAGATGTAATAACAACAGCTCAGAGCAGTTGCGTAAAGAACAGTTCAATCCCCTCACAAAAGGCGTTCACACGTACTTTGAAAATATTATCCTGGCTCAAAAAGTTATGGAATACTTTTGCTTCCCAGGACAGTCCAAGGCTGGAAGAGCAGAGGGGACTGCAGGGCAGCAATTCTTTTGATACATTTGAGTTGATTTTGTTCCAAATGGAATTTCACGTTCTCAGTGTGGAACAGCATAAGGTGCAAGTAGGTGTTTGCAACCCACATGTTGGTAAAAGATCTAATGTGGGGGTAGGTAGCACTGTCACAGTATTTCACTGGAAATTTTTATCTAACAAACAGTATTGGAAAATCAGAAAGGCACAATGGCTTGTCTGTTTTTTGTGCCCTGATATTCCATACATTTCTTCCCCTTTTCCCACACGATAATCTGAATCTACCACTTCTTGCTCACCAGAATCTATGGAAACGTTCCGTGTGTAGTCAAATCACCTTCATTTCTGGCAACTGAACCCGTGCTCTTCTACAGATAACACCTAGTGCTGTAACACTCATGTTTCGAGAAGGTGAAGTCCACCATATTAGATAGTGTGATGTGACCACAGTAGGAAAGAGACCAAGATCTGTCTCAAGAAGCTTTAACATGACAAGACAATGGAAAGGTGGAAGGGAAGAGTAATGTAGGGTTTTTTTTACTTTACAATGTTATAGCTTTGTTATACAAGAGGCAACTCAGTGGTTTCCCAAGGTCTCATATAAAGACCATACCTACAACTGAAACCAAATTGGTAAGTCCTGGTTCTATTGTCTTCATTACATAACTAGCATCCTTTTCTAATGAAGCTAATTACTAACATTGTTCAACACATGAAAGTGAAATGAATGGAAGTACCACATGCTACCACATTAGAAGGTGCTTGCCCTTCAGCATCCACAAATACCTGCTTGTTGCCAGCAGTGGTGATGTTTCAGAGCCCTATATTTGATAATTCAACTCAATAGAAAGCAAATAAAATTTTCCACAAGTATACCATTCTTTCATGTCCTTTATCTTGTACAAAGACATATGCTGAATCCTGTCTGCAGGAAAGAGTCTTACAGCTCACCTTTCCTAAGCCTCATGTGTCAACTGACTTCTATCTAACTTGCCCAGACACCAGGTCTCAGAGAATTTCTTCCCCTCTTTCTCATCATGATGTGCAGATCCCACTGTGCGCTGGAAAGTTTTCTATTTCCCTTCTGTTGGTTTTCCCCTCCCAGCGTAGCTCTCAACTATGTCGAGTTGTGATACCTGAGCAGCACCCAGAACATGAACTTTCTGGGTTTCTTGAGGTGAGTACATGCTATTGTAAGCTAAGGAATAAATACCTCAGAGTTGAAGTTGGAACATATAAAATGCTGTAGAAGTAACTTAAAATCCACCACAGAACTGGCATTATGGTATAACGGTAAGTAGCAGGTGTATATAGAACACGAAGCTCACAGGGCTATGAGTATTGACCTGTTCTACATAGACATGTATTACCTGAAGACACAAACAACTCCTAAGGTGAAATGAGACCTTTAGTGGAGCAAAAGATATATATGAGTTATTTTGTTTTGGTGCTTCAATGCTTCCAGAAGAATGAGTATGTCTTGTTTTCATCACACAACATGATTGCTAATTTGCTGATGCTTATTTTTGCCTCTCAAAAGTCCGAAACATCTGCAGCAATGGAAAGCAGGTTTTATTTCTTTGAAAACATATGTTGCTGAATTTTTACTTAACTATAAGCTCTAGTAACTCATAACACTACACAGCTTAGATTCTCAGCTCAGCAATGCAGCTTTTGTACACACACAAAGCCATGTAATTACAATATATTATGTAGGTGCTTCAGACATGCAGAACTGACATAACTGGGCAAGAAAACTAATACATTTATTACAGCAAAAACATTATTCCACTAATGTATGTTATATAGGATGACTTAATTTGTCTATTCACTTTCAGCACTCGCCAGCTAGTGAATTTCCTGCCAAGAGTCTTCATTAAAAAGTGACTTTTTGAGAATATAGGAAGTTTAAAAATTCATTATAAACCATGTAATATCCCTTGCAAAGAACGGGGTCACAGGGCGACCTAGGACTGCAATCACAGCTAGCAGGTGTAATAGGATACATAGTGAACTGATAGAAAACACACTATTAGTTAAATATTATTCAAAACCCATAAATGTCTTTATGGATGTTAGCTAGCAAGTAACTCTGAATGACAACCAACTCTAAGGAAATCTTAAAGTTGTCAAATCAATTCTCCTCCTCCAATGGTTCACAAAACTCCAAAATGTAAGAGGCAACAATGATTGATGCAGAGAGGTCATCATACAACCAGTCATCTCTCTCTAAAAGGCAGATACTCACAAGCCTTCCCAGTCTTCTGAAATGAATTAATAACAACAAAATCACATTTAGGAGCATATAGAAGGTTCACTGAAAGCTATCAAGATTTATCTCAGCTTGAATAGGCTTAAAACTCAGCCACTGATTAACTTTCAAGCCGTCAGGAATCTACATCAGACAGGTATTTTCTCTGGCATGTGTCTGCATCATCAGGATGGGAACAGCTTTTGCCATACCACTGCTTAAACTGATTTAAATGTAATACCATGGTATAGTGGTAGAAGGAGGAGCATAATAATCCAAGGAATAACTCCTGAAAGAGTATCAGGGACTTTGCTATCCCTCATACAGCCATATTCTCCAACAGGAAAGAAGAAAACAACAAAGAGAGACAACTTCATCCCAATGCTACAAATTGTTTGCTGCTGATAACTTTATAATACAGTTCATCCAGCTTCTGGGACCTGCCTGTGCTGCTCTTAAGACACATGAACAGAGCTGTGCTGGGGCGCCAAAGGGTTTCTACAAGAAAACAAACATATTGTACCTTTGTATAGGAACACTGCAGAAGCTCACATATGCAAGACAATAACTCAAGGCAGACTCTTATAAACCTGCAGAGAACAACACAATTACTAAAGCATTCATGCCATCAGCTGCCTCCCATTTCCCTGATGCTCAAGTGTCAGTAGTACTAATGTTCAGAGATGAGTGATGGAGGATCTATTCCAGTAGTGACCCAGAAAGCAAAACCCTTCTTTCTAGATTTTCTGTTTAGGAGCCCCCAGTGACCTTTCCACACTGGAGACCTTGAGCTTCTCCATAATCACCCATCCAGCAACACCAGAAGGATGAAATGCACTGAAGTGCAAGGATCTGGGTGCTTCAGAAGTTACTAATCCATGCAATGTGGTTTGTCTTATGCTAACTGCACCTACTTCTGCCATACAAGAACATCTGGGTTCCCTACAAATACCTAAATATTATTTTTCTTTCTTTTATCTTAGGGTGAAATACCCATGTTCTGTGGAAAGAGTCAGTGGTAATATAACAATATACACTTACACTAGCATATTGTTCTGCTAGGAATTTCTAGTAACCTGAGAACTGAGTCCCAAAATACTACAGTTACACCAGTAACCTCAACTACCTATCCAAGAGCTTAGGCAGAACATGATAAGCAGCTTGACAAATTCAGAGCACGAGTGGAAAAACTGATGCACAAGCCAGGTCTCCTAGTGTTACAGTCCTCGGGCGCTTTAAACACCATACACAACGCTGAAGTCTGGAAATATGCCAGCAAGCTCCCTTAAGCGCTCACTGAAAAGAAAGAGTAGTGGTGGCAGCATGACCAAAACCACCTGCCACTTTGCCCTGCTCAGCATACGTGGAGCCTGGATGTTCTTTCAGCTTGGATAACTTTTCTTCAGATAGACAAAACATACTTCTCTAATGTGCACCCCTTTGTTCTACATGTAGTGGAGAAAGCTGAGGTGGATCATAACCGAGCCCTTTCCTCTCTGTGTTTGCCTGTGAATTGTTTTAATATGCACTAAGCAGCTGCCTCCTTTGTGATTCATTTTCCTGCTTGCTCCCAGCAATGCCCCATTGTTTAGACACTTTGATACACTAGTGTCTATGAACAGCTTGCCAGCAGCACCCACACAAGCAGAAGCATTTCAAGACCTCAAAAGATTGACCTAGAGACATTTTTTTTCTTAAAATTGACATTTTAACAGAGTACCAGAAGCAGGAGTCCTGCTTGGAGTGTCTTATTTCCATTTTCTCGCAGCTCTTGGATTTAAAGGGACAAGGGGACATTTAAAGCATCCCCTTTCAGGTTAATCTATCACTTACATTTTCTGACTGTCATTTGCTAGCTCAAGTCAAGATTCTTCCATTTATTCAGTTGTTCTCACTGGACTTCATTAAGCTGTGGAAGTTATAAATACCCAGACTGCAGGATCAGTCTCATTAAAAATTAAAGTCCATTAAAAAAATCTGGACTATTCGTATTATCGCAAGAAAATCCACTAATTTTTTTTCTTTCTTTAATGAGAAAATATGCAAATTAAGCCACTCAAGAGTCTTCTTTCTCTACACTTCTGATTTTAATTTTTAAAAGTACAAAACAAAAAAAAAAAGTTTTGAAGCCAAGGAACTTCTCTACTGCCACCAAAACCGTTTTTTATTCCCTTGTAAAAAGAGACAGCTTCAGAACTATTTTTCCCTAATCTCTTCATCACAGAAATAATGATCTTTTCTTGGATTTAAATGTTACTTTGTAGCATTTTCAACCTACACAGTTCTCAGTTGTGCTACTGCATGAAGTCTCCTAACAAGAGAAAAAATAGCTTGCTACAGTGAAACAAATTAATCTACTTCTCCTACCCTACTTGAGTAACTTAACAAAAACTACACTGACAGCACAAGTCTAGAAAGAGCATAAGATTTCATTTCCCATAATGATCTTAGGGGAATAAGTACCGTAATCTGGGATTTATATTTTGAAGCAACTCTTTTGAATCTCCATTCATGCGACAAATTATTGTCACTACAAAAAAAAAAAAAAAAAAAAAAAAGAAAGAAAGAAAGGACTATCCTGTACAAATAATCAGTTTTAATAACATTAACATTTTCTTCTAATTTTCCCTCTGAATTTTTAAATCCAGGTTGAGCCTATAAATGTGTAATATTTCTAGATATTTTTTCCATAACAAGAGCAGCAGAAAACTGTTTCTTATTTTGCATATTTTTAAAAAAATTAGAAGTTCTAACAAATACATTTCAGCTGTTGGGGTCTTTCAGGGCAGAAGGATGCTCACGAGGCTTATCATAAATTCATGGGTTGACAACACAACACCAGCAGAACGCATGCTGCTTGACAGACACCACTTCCCAGGAAAATGGAAAACAATATTTGACACCATTGGAGATGCTTCCGAGACACCCCTTAGGGTAGAAAACTGCCTCAAGGGGGGTGGTGCAAATATAGGAATCTGGACTCTACATTTTTCTTGTTCAGCTATTTTTCACCCTCTAGGACAGAGCCAATGCAGAAGGAGCAGCGGTTACACTGCCAGAGAACAGCAGGACCAGATTTTGCCAGAAGCAAAAAGCAATTCAGCGAGGAAGAAAATGATCCCCTCTCTTCCATCTTCCCCCAGGCTTCCTCACAACTTCTCCACTTAGAGAAACCAGGCTCCCAGGGACAGAAATACCAATATAATCTTCAGTCCCTTAAAAGTAAAGACTATCTTACCAGATGTCAGGGGGTGAAAGAGAATTCCAGCCATTTCAAGATTTGGTGATAGTTCTTCTTCCTAGGCCATTTGTAATGATGCTTCATTTTCTTCCAAAGCCACATAACTTCTCTATTATTTACTGGCATTACAGCTGTTGATTTCTTGTTTTCTCTGATGGGACTGTGCAGGGACTTTTTAAATGCAGTGCCTGACAAGAGTTTCAGGGGAGACTGCCATAAAAATGACCATAGATTATTCTTAAATTGCATTTGCTAAGTCTTACCCAGTGGTTTTGAAATTGCCATCAGAAAAGTATTAATGGTAATAGTAATAGAAGAGATATCTACAATTGGCCTTCTCAGACAAGTTGTGTGTAACATATCCTCTATAATAAGGAGCCCTGCTTTGAGCCAAGGCATCAACCTTAATAAGCTAAGCTACTTCTACTGATGCTGCTAAGAGGTTGTTCGGACAGTTCATTAAACACCATTTTTTTTCTGGGGCTGGAAATCTAGCAGTACTAAATATATTTGCTGTGATAACAGCAGGCTCAGCAACGCATCCGGGGAAAAATTGTTAGAGAAAGTATTTCATTTCAGTAGAATTTTGGAGTTTTTTGTTTTATTAGGTTATCTTTTTTTTTAATAGTGCATGTAGTTTGACAAGGCAGTCCTCCTGTCAAAGCAGCCTACAAAACTGCTTACCACACACAACACTACTGAAATGCAGCTGCTTCCACAGCAGCCACCAGTTAGGAGGGAAAGCACAGAACAGTTTGGCTGAGGAGAGAAAAAGGAAGCTAGAGGCAATGTAACAGAACCTACCACTCCTGCCACATGGGTTCCAATAGTATGAATATTTTTAAGCCCATACTGTGTAGATGGCTTTCAGGTCTTTTCAGAACGAATAGCCTCAACCTGTACCATAGGAACCTGACTGCAGGCGGCTGGAATGGGCTGATGATACCTGTGCTAGATGGGACTAAAGCACATGCCCTGCAGAGAGCATTTTAGTCTACCTGAAAATGGCCCATGAATGATCGGCAAACTGCACACGGCTGGCTTGAAATTCTAGAAGACTGAATATGCCCCTGGACAGAGACACTGGACAGAAGACAGATAGAAAGTGGCTGATGACCGCTAGGGAAACAAAGGATGAGACCAGGCTACTCTGATTGGGGCTTACACATGCCACCCCAACAGTGATTCTAAGGGGAAAGCACAGACCACTATGTCATTGTCTTCAAATAGCATTAACCCTTCAGAAAGGAAGAGGGAGCTGGATGATTCAGTAACTCTCACAATGTGTTTCAGGCTCTAAAAAGAAGCAGATGCTGTTTCCTCTCTCTCCTTGCTCATCTCCTTCCCTTTCAAAAACAAAGAGCCCTGTAAAATCATTCTCTCCACGCAGAACAAATAGTTCATTAGTGTTTGCCTTTATGAGTGTGGGCGAATAGATTTTGTACCTTGTCTGATGAACGTTCGTGCCAATTTTTCAAGGCTGCCTTGCTGAAGCAGATGCAATAACATTTTATTATACAACACAGAATCCAAAGGCATCCTCAGCATAGACTGAATTAGCATCGGCAAAAATCCCTTGGTTGGTTGCACTGAAGGCTGCACTGTCTCTGCCACAGTCTCCTTAGTCAAGAAATGGATGAGGGCTGAGAGACAAGGGAGAATGTAACCAAAAACATAAATATATTATGTCCAGCTTGGATCCTGACAGCTTCAGTTTCCTTTGATTTAGCTTCCCCACCCACAAAGGGAGAACATCAGCATCAGTTCCTAGACTTTCCTGGTAGTTTTCAAGTACATACAGCTCCTCAGAGGGGAATGCTAGGAAAACGGATGGGACTGCCTTAGTACAAGCTTTAAATAATCAACATATTGTGACTGTACAGGCAGGCTCTAAAATGGCTCCAGTGGGAAATGGATGGGAAGACTAAAGAAGAGAAAAGAAACAGAGATGTGAAAAGGAGCGGACGAGGGGGAGGTGAAGTAATGGGAAAACGAAAGCAAAAGTTTTGCAACATTGGCTGCACCAGCTCTTTGGCAGGGGCTCTACGAACCCCGATGCACAGCTCAGCCTGGCCATTTCCAAAGATGGATTAGCAAATTAATGTAAGCAGAGCATAAAGTTGCTGACTGTGGTGGTGTTGAGTCACCTTGGGCCTCATCAGCATTGCTAAACATTGCCCGTAACCTTTCCATTATCACTAAGGGTCTGCACAGCACCAGGACCCAACTGCTCCAATAATTTCAATTACTTTCCCTGACAAATTTTATGTTTCATGTATTTTACTGGCCTGATAATTATGATTTCTCTCATTTCTCGCTATCGAGCTTAATGGGTTCCAGCACGAGTGTACGGTTTCAGAAATGAAGTTCCACTTGAATTCACAAGTTATTATCTACTTTCGCTAATGGAATTGGAAAAAAGAGAAAGAGTGGGAAAGAGATAAAGGATGAGTAGAGAAGGGAAAGCACAGAGAAAGAGACAGATGCATGCACACACAAAAAAAAGGAGGACTAAAGGAAAACATATTGACAAACGGAACAAGAAGTGAGAAAGAATAGAGACCGAGTTAAGACAAAGATGAAGCACAAGGAGAACGAAAAGCGAAAAGAATGCATGGGAGAAGGAGATAAAGGCTGAGACAGAGAGAGACACAGAAAAATGGGTATACAAACAAATGAGAAAGAGCTGTGTACGGATCAGCACAAATGAGACTGGAAAAAACAGCAACATTAAGTGCATTAAAAATTCTTTCTTGAATAATGACTAAGGAGTTGATAGGTTATCTCAAAGCTTGAGCAGGCAGCAGAGATCTCAGCTTTGCACCTTCTCCCACTGACCACAAAGAAAATGATTAATACCCCAAAAATAATCTTGCTGGCAATGGTAGATGTCCTATTAGAGTTAGCTGGAAATTAATCTTTGAAAGTGTGTTAAAGATCCTGAAAAAAAAAAAAAAGATTTCAAAATGTGCTCCTTTTTCTATCATAGACCTGTCCTTCAAAAAAATTTAATCAAATTTGTTGTCTCTGATGAACAAAGTTGTCACTGCTCCTGCTTTTGATCATCCCTGGAGTGTCAGAAGAGGTATACAGAGTGTGCTGGAGCTATCATTATTTGCACATAATCATCATCAAAGTTGTTAAAAAAAAAGGAATTAAGAAGCTCAAGTAGCAATTAAGTACCAATCCCAGGCATGGCCTTTCAGCACTAACTGGTGTGTTCTTTTCCATTTATACCTCTGAAAACATGTACCTGTATTCAAATTCTCACATTCCCTCCTTCCCTACCTGTACACAGACACTCAGCATGAAACTATTGCCCTAATGTCAGTGAAGAGAGAATTTACAGCAGTGATGTTAGAGAGGGGAGAGCAGGATTTTTCTTTCCAATTTTTTCTGTTGGCTAAAGTGGGTGAGTATACCTATTAGGCAACCTTTTGAAGTTGAAAGCCAAAGAAAAATTTTCAGTAAGCTGGAGGAAGTTGCTAAAAAAACTCCAGACATTCCTTAATATTGCTATTTTGACAGCAAAAGGTCTTACAGAATTAATGAACCACTTCACCAGAGGCATTTATGGAGACAATATTCAACTCTCCTGCCAAAGCCCAAAGGCACAAGGACACAAATAACCTGGTTTGGTTCTTATTCAGGATACAGACCATCTGCAACAGGGTTAATATCACTGGAGCGCAGAGATGAAGAGCATACACTCAGAATGCCATCATACACTGTCATTGTCATGGATCACTGGTGGAAAGGTGCTGCTCTGAAAATCACTTACAAGCAAACCGTCAATGTCATGAGCTTATACGTGGCCTTGAGTAGGACAGAAAAGTGAATACAATGAAAAGAGCTATAGCAGGTAACAGATATCTTAATCTAAAGGTTTTATTTTCCCAGATATTCAGGCAGATGTGTGAGTTAATAATCAAAAACCAAAAATTGATACTCAAAATTTCTTCCCAAGAAAACATGCTAAAAATCTTCAGGTCAGTCCTCTTTTCCCCCCAAGATTAACTCACTCAATGAAGTTCTCATGATAAAAAGTCATTCTAAACAAGAACAATCATCAATTTTTTTTTCAAAAGCATCTAAAAAGAATTACCAATTATCCTTGAAAATCAACTTTAGAGAAAAAACAATTTTTTAAAGGAAGAAATTTAAAGAAAGTTTTTCTAACCATTCTGAATGTTTCTATGAATTAATTAATATTTATTTTGTTGATAATACTTGAGTTGTTTTCAGTTAACCTACAGATTTTTCTCCACATGTGATGGCATTAGGTCAGGCTCTAGAAAAACATATTTCTCTCCTAAATGCTTCTAAAAAGAGTAAAACCCCAAAACTGAAATCCTTGCATATCCTCAAGACTAGCACCGTTAACAAGGAAAGGAAAAAAAACTAGTAAAGGATAGAGCAATGATGGTTGCAGTATTTTTTTTCATAATTTTTGGTATTAATCCCTTGAAGGGCAAAAAAAGGTTTTAATCAGAGCTGAATATCTAAAAGGCAAACATACACCTGCATCTAAAGTGAAGCTATGGCCATTTCACATGTATGACTCACTGAAATGCCAAGGAAGCGTCCTTCCTTGGAAAATCCTTGGCTGAGTCCAGTGACATGCCAAGTGAGATGCCAAGGAGGGACATCAGGTCGTTTGACGTACCACCAAAAGGAGATACCACTAGGGTGGTATTTCCACTTTCACATTTCTCCCTGAATGTAGTACTATCCTTCCCGCTATCAGCAACACAACCAAAACAACAGCAGCTGCAAGACACTTAAGAAATGCCACTTAAATTCTGTTTTTTATTTTTCAATTGACCAGCTTCTTATGCAGAGATTAATCCACAATCCCACATTTCCCATAAGCAAAAAAGAGCTAGTGATGCAACTTTTTTCTCATTACTGTTCATTTGGACTTTGAAGCCCTGTAGAAAGGAATGGTCCCACCAAAACTGATAATCTTTCAGGGTTTTTCTCTCACATTCTACACACTAAAGTTGAATGGAGGCAAGAATAGAAAAGAGAGGGCTTTTCACTCTTCATTTTCTTTGTCCTGATCTACGTCCTCTCCTTCTCTGGCAATTTAAGAATGAGCAAGAATCGGTAGGGAGGGATTCTGGGTAGATAAGACTTCAAATGCAGAAGAAGATGTAGAGATTACACAGGAGTTTATGATGCTGGAGACATGCTGAAGTCACCATATGTACAATGAGTAAAGAATTTCTCATTCCACAATGCAAAAGTTGAAGGTAAGCAACTCCAAAGTTAGGTAGAAACAGCTCAGCCAGAGGGACTTTGTAAATGCTCGAGAACAGCCTTGACAACAGTGCCTTCAAAGCTAAATTCATCAAGACTAACACACCTACCCATAGTTAACTTCTCAGGAGAGTTAATCATTTAGTGAAGTCCATACCAAAACCCTTGTCACAACATACACAGTATCCCAGGGAGCCAGATCATCCCCGCTAAACAGTGTAATTAGCATCCAGTTTCTCAACAGCACAGAGGAAACTGAAGGTTGCCATCCAATGGATGATAGCTGAGACCTTACCATTCCTGTCCCAGGAAGGGGAAGAGATCTCTGTAGGGTCAGGCTTGCAGCACCTATGGGGAAACTGAGGAAGGCAGGGGGCAACCCTGGCTCCGTTCACCAAGGCAATCATTGCTGCACATTATTTCTTGATGGTGTGAGAAAGGTGGTGGCATGGTGGTGGCCGTGCTCTGACAATACCCAGCTGATGCTGTGGTTTTTGGGATGCTCTGGCAATCTTGTGGTGTGGGGCAATTCTCTTTAGCTCATGCCTTTGGCTAGTGCCAAGAAACCCATTCTGTCTGGATAAGTAGATCCTGAGCTGGAAACAAACTCAAAACAAACTCTGCAACCCGAGATTCACAGACCCACACAATTTGGGTATTCCTGAGCTTGATTAATCATTGCTGTTTATCTCCCTCCACCAGTAGCCAACAAAGTTGTTAATTTAGGTTTCTAGCCCAAGAGATTTACATTAGCAGATGAATTTCTAAGACTGTGTACATGAGAGGAGAAATCTTTCAAACATACTGGGATTGTCAGTAGCATCTGTAGAACCAGTGTAAGGAAAACACACTCTTTATTCCTATCGTTCTTGTCCCTATAACAAAACCTCTGTGCACTCCTGTGAAAGATGTATTTGTAGCATACTCAGTGCTAGAAAAGTAAGTGATTTTAGATTCTGTGTCCTACTCTGTCAGAAGTTTCATGAGTGACTGCAGCACTGCCTCAGTTTCCCTGTCTGGGGAAGAGAATGATCTTTTTAGTAAAGAAAAAGAAAAAAACTCGAAAAAAAAGTTTTAATGTTATTGAGCCTTAAGCTTTTCCTTCTGTATACTGCAGAAAAGAATTTCTACTCTGATTTTAAGTCTCCTTGCTAAGACTCGCCTAAATAATACAAATATAGCTTCCAGCTTCTCTGTTTTTCCACACTCCAGATCTCACCTTGCTGCAACTGCTTAAGGTGCAAGTGTTCAAAAGAACTTAGCTATCAATTTTCCACCAGCTTCAATGGGGACCCATTATGTGTCGATTTACTTTAAGGGCTGGTTCAGAAAATCTTATTAACTGAGCACATATACATTTGCAGAAACTTTCTTCATTCCTCTAGCCACTTCTAATAAAGTAGTACTTAAGGACTGTAAAGTAAAAGTATAATTTTAGAGGACAGGAAGAAGCTTCATCCCTGTAAACCTAGACTTGCACTTAACTGGAAAAATGAGTGCACCAGCTAGTACTGAGATCCTAGGATAAAGGCCTTCTCAGAGGATAGGTAGACATTTTACCATCTTTAGCTCCACAATCACTGTCACAACATTGCTGCCTGTGTTACTGTGATCTCTAGAGAACAAAGTCCAGTGAAGCAAAAAAGCAGAGCACAGCCTCCTGTGTTTTTACAACAATTGCTAGCCCAAAAAATGAGGAGGAGGGGACATGGATCTAAATCTGTATTTGTGTTTTAATAAGAAATGAGTAGATACCTACAAGCAAAGATGGATAAAGGTGCTTGAACACAAGCATACGTCTCTATCAGAACAGAGTTATCCAGGAAAACCTAGGATAGGGACTATTTTAGTTTAAAAATATGGCATTCAACAGCCAGAAAGAACTACTATCTGCAATCAGAGAGATGTTATATAAAGCATAAGGGTTAATTTTACACTCTCCAATATAAATAATTCGAGGACTTGCACCTATTTCACTTCATCTTCTCTTTTGAGAAGTCTTGGAGATTCTTGATGAAGCTACTTCATTCACACCATAAAACTGTTGCTTGGAGGGCCAGAAAGAGACACCTTGTTTGTTGCCATAATTTTCAGTGTCATCTGGTACACATCAGCTACCTAGGGGATGGCATTTAATTATGGAGTTTGACTCTTCTCAGGATTCTTGCTTGACCTTGTCAAAAAGTAATTAATGATATGTGACCTGCAGATTTAAAAAGAGTATGTGAACTTCTTTTGTCCCTGCTTCTCCAACTGGCCCTGACAGAGGGAGGTATATATGAAAGAGTAAGAACACCAGTGCAGGAAAAACACACAGCTGTTCCTACCAGCTCAGCAAAAATGTGAAAACAAGCCCTGTTGGAGAAGCTCTTGTGCCCTATTTCTTCTGGCCTCTAAACATTACTTCAGAACTCAGTTTTCTAGATGAAGTTTGGAGAATACAGTTTTAGCCAAACAGATACCTAGAGGGAAAAGAGCAAGTCAAAACCCACCAGATTTCAGAAGTAGCATTGTTAGGAGCAGATTAATAATAAGTGATTGTATGTGAACACCGTGTGTGCACGCGTGTTGGAGACAGGATAAGACATTCTAACAGGCAGAGCAGGAGGATGAGTATCACTCTTTCTTTCCTTCCCTTTATTCTGCTTATGTGAGGAACAGGTGATCTCCTTGCAATTAGTTGCATCCAGCCACAAATACTGATGAGCAGTTTGTTCATCATGCTGGGACTGGCATAGCAACCTGCCATGTGCAGCCAGTCCACAGCAGCGATGGTGGGAGCAACAGGCACTGTGCACACAGAGGTGTGAGACAACAATTCAGCAACCACTCACCACTGACCAGTCAGAGCCGTAATAAGACGGAAAACAAGGCAGGAAAAACAAAGTTCTTGGCAAGTATTTCTGAAGACAGTCTTATCTTTCCACTAAAAATGAGGTCTTTATAAGACACCTGGCTGACAAAATTTCATCTCTTCAGCTCAGATTTGTCCCCTAGAGCTGTCATATTAAGAAGCTCTGTGCTTTCTTACAGAGTCTGTGATCATGAGCTGAAGAACAGGCTTGAAGCCACCTGGGAGTGGAAGACAATATGATCATGCACATATCTTGGATACCCTTGTGAAAACGAAAAAAAATAAATATGAAAAGACTACCAGCCCCTTAGGAATTCTGGGTGTTGGATCCTGAAACTTACTTTTTCTAGTCTTCATCGTTTCCTGCCTCTGCCTGCATATAAAATAAGAACAGGAATGGAATCTTTCACCATCAAATCTTGATCTGGTGACAGTTTACTCTGCTTGATGGTTGAAAGTGCTTTTGAATTTCAGGCTTTCTTTCATCTTGTTTGCAAACAGAATGACGTTTCTGTCATTTCAGCCATTTGCCCTCATCATCAAGATGGTGATGACAGCCATTTCCCAAAACTATGGGGCTAAGAGAAAAGAGGGGAATGACAACTTTGGAAAGCTGGCTGTGTATGTAAAAGTTTAATCAATACAGAAACTAAGTGGTGCTGCGTTCAGGAATGCTGCTCATCTCCCTAAAACATCCAGAAACAGGCACAACGGAGCCTCAAGTCACCACAAAGCCTTTTCTGTATCCCAGAACCAGCAACTGTAAAGTAGTTTAAACCTGTGCTTTGTTACATAGATGTAATACACAATGATTATATTTCTCTATACTGGATAGACCCATAGAGAGGTATTAATATGCCATTAATTAATTACCACCACTACAGATAGCTAATAAAACGTCCTATAATTCACGTTTAAGAAGTCTGCTTTAGGTAGATGAAGGACAAGAGTATAATTCCATCTCCCGTTTTTTGGCTACATGAATGGGATTCATCAGACATGCTTAAGAGTCAGAGACCAGTTCTGAGCCGTTTTTCCAGCAGGGGGAACTGAGCCTTCACCACACAGAAAAAGGACAATGAGCATGACCTTAGGTGAAGCACTCAACCTCTTTGTGCCTCATTTCCCCCCATCTGTGGAAACAGAAATGGCATTTACCTAACTAGCAGGGGTACTGTGCAGCTTAAGTCATTACTGCTTCACTATGACTTTGAGAATCTTGGATAAAAGGTGCTAAGAATCAGCAGGGAGAGGAATAACACACAGGGACTGGTGGTGCAGGCTGGTGCAACAAACTAGCTCTGTTAATTCAAATACACATTATTTACATGGATATTTATTATAAAGGATATTTTTGGTGGTGGTTTTTATTTGAGGGGTATGTGTGTTGGCTTTAATGTGCTGTATTACTACTCCCAGGAAATTCTGTTAGTCCACAGGGCAGGGAACACCACTTGCTTTCCATACACTATTCCACAGACATGTCCAAATGCTGATAATAGAGGGATTGTCTCCAGGCCCAAGACTAGACCTCAGGCTTGGTTTTTCTGTCAGGATTCTCTCCTAGAGTGTTTACAAGTTGGGGATATGCAGTTTACACAGCTGCCCGTGAGGTTAACCAAAGCTCAAAGAAGTCAATAAAATCAGTGAAAGGATTTGTGTTTGGCTCAGCATTCCCTGATTCAAGAAAAGTAACTGATGTGAGGCCTATATATTCTCCTGAGAACTACCACGCAGCAGCTAACAACATTTCCTAGGCTGCATTCACATCTGAGACACAGAAGTGAAAAGCCATCATACTCATATTACCAATTCCTAATGCCATCTCACTTCCCAGCTTCTGTTTTAAACCCTAATGCACTAGCTGTGGGAAAGCTGGCTGATACCAGCAGTGTCAGTTGTTAATTTGCCACTTGCATGCCTTAAAAGTACACATTATAATGGCTTAATTTCCATATGATGCTAACTAGGGGCAAGAACTGTGAAAACTTGCGTCACTCAGAGAAAGTTAGTTACCAGAACTGGACACGTCTCAGCATTACAAAACTTGAGCACATCATGGGCCTGATTCCCATCCTTTGCTGCTAAAACAAGGGTTTAACCCCATGGGCTTCAAAGGGACATGCCCATGTTCTGTGCTTAACATCAGTCAGAAGAGAAAGTGAGCCCTCTATATTTTTCAATCCCCTTTCACTGTCTCTTTTTGCTTGTGGAAAAGACCTTCCGTGCTTAGGTGTGTGGCTAGTGAGCAAGCAGCTCATTACATTGCCCAAACTTCCAGCAGCAATGCTTTGTAAATCCAGAGATAGGCAGGAGAGCATTTAAAAACGTGCTCTCACATTCCTTTATTTATCTGACAGGAATGGGAGGTCACAATAAGGCATGCTAGTAAAAGGTTCTGCAGAAAAGAGTATTGTTTGACATGACAGAAACAACTGAGTGTTATGACCTCACTTTGGATAAACACATTTTATACCACAGACATTTACGTAAATAATGTTTGGCTATATTAAGTAATGAATAATTATATTAAAAGTAAATTAAATGTACCAAAGAGGCAAGAAGGAATTGCAATTTGAACATTTCATTCCCTTGCTATTTGTGCTATAAATAAGTGTCCTAAAGACAGTCATTACACCAGCTCTTCTTATAAGCAATGTGGGCTTTTTTTTACTTCTAAATCACTAAATTCTAAAGCTGAGAACCACACCCCTAGAGGTGTTTTTTTTTCCTTTGTCTTTAGCTGTGTTTTTAAAGAAAAAAGAAACAATCTTTCCAATTTTTAAAAGCGAAAGCACCACGAACCAGTGCATCCTAACGGCTTATGAATCAAATAGATAAGGCTTAGGCTTACTGTGTTCTAAGGCCACATGCTCTCAAAACTCATTATGTCTTGGTTCCTTGGATGCCCAGCTTTACAGCTGAACTTCTGCCTGTGCATGCGCTTCTTTTCTGGATCTTTCCTGCTATGGCTTGAATCTCACAGAAGGACAAGATGGAAATCTTGTTATTTAGTTAATTTAGTTTTGTCAATATAACTATTCCTAATAACTATTTATTTAGTTACTTAGTTTCCTTGCTTTTTTATTTGATAGGAGGACAAGGGAGATGCACTTGTGGAAAGTTAAGGATGTTTGCTTACCAGATACAGACTCTGAAAATGTTTGCACTTCTGTGTGTCTTGAAGGGCCTGTGTAGTGCAAGCAGCCTTCCTCATTTGCATGTGAAGAGCACGTGAAACTAAGCAGCATCTCTGGCTGTGCATCGCCAAGTGCTCTCCTCTCTCTTTATGGGATTATGAAGTGCTCTCATAAACTGTCAGACTGACACCTGCAGCGAGCAACACTTGGGAGTGTCCAAGCAGCGAGTGAGAGCACTTTACCACGCCAGAAAGAAGGGAAGGAAAGCAGGGGAGCCCTTAAAAAGGAACAAAAATCATACTGAGACAGAGAGCTGCAATTAAGAGTGGCTGGCATTAAAGGAGAACCTTTTTCTCCATTTTAATTTCTGAAGTGCTGAGAAAGTATAAAAAGCATGTGCATTTGCATATCTGAAGCACAAGGTACCATTTCCTTTTCAAGCAAAGGGGTGCCAGGGACTCCGATGTGCCCTCTTGTTGCTCCTGCCACAGTGTGCTGTCTAGCATTATATTTTCAAATAGATTTCCATATTCAACAGTGATAGCTTCCACTGTAACCTTTGCATTTCTGAGGATAAGGCAAAAGGTGGGGTTTTTTTATCTTTCCCCCCCCCCCACGTTTGCATGAAGAAGCACTGCTATGTTCTGTCAGCTTTCCAGTCACCCTGCCTTAGGGAACTTCAAGAGACTAAAATGCAAGCATAGGTTATCAGCAGGAGAATTTACACAGGTCATTTTTATACCAACCTGTAAATCTCTCTGAAATTTTTAGAAGATATTTACACTCACAATATACAGTGATAAAGGGTATAAAGTTCAATATTTTTATATAACATTAAACAGACACAAATAAAGATGCAAAGGGGCATATGGTGGGATCCACGTTTCCCAGAATGTATGGACAACTCTTCTGGTATGTGGTGGAATTCTTGGCATGGAGAAAAACAGTCCAGATGTGCCTGGCCTACAGGAATTTTGGGGGGAGGGAGGCGGTGAGTGGTGGTGTGTTGCTACCACCCCCGGTGCTATATGAGGGAAGAAACATTTAGATCCCTCCCATAGTTCATTTATCCATTTTAAAAAGTGACTGACTTAACTTCAGCTGCTTAAGAAAAGCAAAGGAACAGTGGAAGACAACAGAAGAGGTGGTAAAAGTTAATTGTCAAGCTCAAAGGTAGAAGACTAAGACTTATGTTCACTTGTCATGAAAGATAACAAGGAAAGTTAACATCACAGGGTAAAAAAACATTAGAAATGAGTCAATCTCTGAGGAAAAAAAAAAGTCAAAGGAGGAAGAGTGACAATATTGATGCAGTTCTGTGGGGATTATTTAGACTACATCCAAGTAACTGTTCTGCTGAAAGTTAGGTGAAAACACAACCGTTTTAAGGAAAAAATAACAAAGGAAACTGAAATGCAGAAAAAGCAGAAACTACAGAGAGACGAGAAAAAAACCTGTGTGTATGACTCTCCCAATTTGTCAGACCAATTCATAAACACGTATCTTCCCTGTTCTTCTTAAAAATCCCATTTGTGTTACCTGAATTCAGGCTTACCGTGGGAATACATGAATCACTGGATGCCTGAGCATAAATAAGGACACACATGAGAAGAGTGAACTGTGTCTATGGCCAAGTTCACGCGTGTAAAAGCTGGTACAGGTACACATGTATAAGCGGTAGCAAGTGACACATACGTGCTATTTCAAGTGCTTCACTTAGCAAATGAACTCCATAATATTCCCCCTGAAATAGGTTGCTCCCGGGTGCTTTGCGAATGATTGGTCATTTAATGGCCCGAGGCAAAGCCAAGGAAGGTTAACACACTGACAAAGCGGACATTAACTATGATAACAACTGTTTTCATGGAGGATCATTGCTGTTATAAACCTTATTCAACACCATAATGCCAACAATCATTCCCTACTTTCTCCTCATCTTTCAAATAAAGTTAGCGTCTTCATGATGCAGCAGAGCAAACAGCGCAGCCAAAATCTGAGACCTTCAACTTTTAATAATCACCTTTCTGTTTGTTCAGGTACAAGCAGTATTGGACTTTGGTTGGAAAATATATCAGCATAAAGAAAGTTTTGTTTAAAGAGAACTCAATAAGCACCTTTTACTCTGGAGTAAGCAAAGGGAACGAATTGTCTCCACCAGGCAGTTGGGTCGGCACAAAGACTGTCACATCCATGGAAACACTCAGGGTCAGGTTGGACAGTCCTCTGAGCAACCTGGTCTAGAGGAAGGTATACCTGCTCGTTGCAGGGAGGTTCCACTAGATGCCCTTTAAAGGTCCCTTCCAACTCAAACCATGTTAGGATTCTATGATTCTGAGTCACAATTTGTTTGCTTTGTATGAATCGTGGACAGGTCTATGCAGGGGGATGTTTCTGGCTTGCCACGCAGCATCCACTTAAACATTACTTTGCTAAGGAAACATCTAAAATACATTGCCCCAAGTAAAAGATATATAACCTTTTTTTTTTTTTCCCCGCCCCCAGCATCTCCTGATGCATAAAGTATGCTTGACACTTGAAAGAGAGAGTTCTGCCAGGAAAGACCCACCGTACAGTGTTTGCCTTGGACAGGGCAGGGAAGGTTTCCAACCACAAAGGCCGTTAAAGATGGAAACCAGCAGGCAAAATCTACAGATGTTAATGAGTTGCCACTATGGAATCACTTCATGATATTCAGAAACTAAACAAAAGGATGATTGATACTTTTTTTTTTTTTATGAGCAAAAATAAGGTATCAGAAGTATTACCCTGCAAAGACTGCAGCTCAGTCTCTCATGAAGATCCAAGAGTCCCAGCAACAATTAGGGCACTGAGGGCTCAAGAAGATAAGTCTAATTAAAATCCTCAGTGCAGAGATCAGTGACCTGACAACACTTGATCTTGTCGGTTCCACCCATCAGCTTCCATCTTCTGGTGAAGGGCCAGCAGGCAAGTGGAATGGATAAAGGCTGGCCACAGATTTGTTCTACAGGGCTGTGTGAAGGGAAAACAGAATGTACACGGTATCACCCATACACTGGAAATGAAGCAATCAGTGAAACTTACAGAAACTAAATCTCAATTAGGTTTTGAAGTTTAAAAAAGAAAATGACTAAGATCAGATGGCTGAACCATTTGTATCCAACCCATATGATAAATGTGTTTAATAATAGTTGTACTTTGAACTTTGCTATCTCCTTCTACTTTAAGATCTCAAAAGGTTTTGCAAGCTTTAGAAATAAAGCCTCATAATACCTCTGCAAGGTCAGCACTATTATTCTCATTTGTGAAAGTAGAATAACTTGGCCAAGGTCACATACAGAGAGTCAGTAGCAGAGCTGGGAATAAAACCTATCTTTTTTGGTTCTTGACTACCTATAGCTAAGGTGATCTGCAAAGGAAAAATATTTGGGCGTGTGCCTATTTTTTGCTTTTCCTTTTTATGGTGAATAAAGAAAGTGTTAAGATTTTTTTAAGAGTTCATACAAACTGTACTGAAGGACAACAATGGTACTTTAAACAGAAATGATGATACAGATTCAATTTTCAAGCACTTTGAAATCCACAGGAAAAAAATGCTAAATTAAATGCTGGTTAATAAATAACAACAATAATGATAATAATAATCATCTGCTTTAGTGCTAGCAGAATACTCCCTATGTGAGAACTGTATTTGAGAATAAAAGTAAGATGCCCCTGATACAATTACTCTATCTCATTTATGGCTATGCCACAGTGGTATAATTATAATTATTCCACTATTGTTCTAACAGTTCATTTCCCTGTGCAAAATAAGCCCTAAGGGATTCTTTTCCTTCTTCCATTCAACATTTGAAATTTATATTCTTTTTACCCTAGACATGCTCTGATAGAAAATTCAGTAAACTACTGCATTCCAGGAGACCTGGGGGCACATCTACAGATCGCATTAAGTTGTTGTAACTCTGACTCCATAGACCACCTGAGGCTTTGCTTTTATAAAAAAAAGTGAGGAGGAGGGATGTGTGAGAACGCTGAACTCATTTTATTTTGAACCACACTGAACTGAGATGAACAGGAAGCCATCAGAACAACAGTTTCCCAGGGAAACAGAGAATCCTCAAAACCCAACCCCCTTTCCTGTGCCCTCCATTTGAGTGGACTGCATTAATGAGAGCTGCTCAGGTGATCAGTCTCTCTAAAAACACAGGGTTAAGTACTCCGACATTCTGAGTGCGTCTGTTCAGACTGTAACTAAAACAACAAAGCACCACAAACTCAGTAGTCTCCAACACATTTATCTTTTCCACATAGATGATAAGCCAAAGTATACCCATTTGAACAGACGTCATGTTTCATGTCAGACACCCAAACTGGAGAACTAGTTTCAGCACTTAAGGGAAAATCCTACCTTGCAAATCTGTAATTTCATTCACAAAACAGCCAACTTTTTCACCCAGAAGGTTTTACTTACTGGAGTCTTCTGACCATAGTTAGTACAGGAAATCTAACAAAGTTGTATGATATATCTCTATCCCTACCTTTGGCTCCTATTTCATACCTTATCTTTCTCTGTTATGCCTGGCCTTAGGTCACTAATATGAGATATAGCCACTGGATTGCATGCACCATAGCTGCTCAGGTGATTAACTGCATTTCCACACTGATGGAAGCCTCCTCAGCTGTGGCTTTATTTTTATGCAAGGGAAAACTGAAGATTAGTGGGAAGGCAGCTAAATAACAACTCTGAAAAAACCCAGTACAGCTTAGATCTTTGTAGTCATATGTTCAGACTTCAGCAGTCACACTTCTGCTCTACAATTCTGCATCTGTAATTGCACACCGTGTCCTTTCTATGTGATTTGCAGAGCTTTGCATTGTTAAGCTCACCTAATAATAAAAAAATGGCTACAAAATCCCCCGAGAAGGCTTGTTATAGGAGTTTGCTGGCAGAACTCTTCCCCAGAATTTCTGAGGCTAGACATACACACGTACATGCTTTCTGAAATGAAGGCAAAATAGTCTTGCTCTTTTATGATATCCATGCCATGCCAGTGATTTCCCCTAGGTCACAGCATTTTAAGCACATAGTAGAGGCAGTAGGAGTTAGAGACAGTCAAAAATGTTGACATACTTGAAACACAAGCAAGAAAGGACAAGGCACATGCAGTTTAGAGGGGTTGCCTAGGAAAGTCCTCTGGCACCATCAGAAGTTGTGTCCTGGAAGGTCTGGCACCACCACCACCACAGCAGTACACCCACAAACACCTTCCATGGCAGGAAGCTTTGTGGGTAGCCTGTCTAGAAGGGGCTAGGTGCTCACTGTATTTCGGTGCCACATGTCTTCAATCTGTTGGCACAAGATACAGATGGAGTGCTGACCCACAAGAAACAATTGCAAATTAATTGAATGAAAATATGTGAACTGGTCAGAGTATGAAGAAACTTGCAAAGGATGGAAAACATGGTTGCAAAAGTCTGCTACCTGCTCAGTCAGAGTACCTGTACTATGTTTATTTGAGGAGCTAGTAACTGGATCCATTCTTCTATTAGTATCTAAATCTCTGGCAGTGGAGGAAAAATGCCGGACTTTAGAAGGTTATTACATAGACATCTCTCTGATATTAGCAGAACTATTAACAATGCCGTGTTTCTGTCTTATTGTGATCAGTAGTACAGTGTCACACACTCAGGGTTCATTTTCTGAACCCACTGCACACAGCAGATCTAGCACTAGGAAATCAGTTTATCAAAAGTCTCAGGCCTTTTTCAGAAAGCTCCTACAGCTGCTGATGGGACCCACAACACATGCTCCAAAGCACTGGTATTAATTTACCAGGAGAAGGAAGGAGATCATCCATTCAACACACATGAAGAAGCAAGTGGTCATCAGAGAAAAAAAAAAAAAAAAAAGGATTTCTACATTTGTTAACTAACCTCAGTGGACTTGAGCTGATCATTGAGAACTGAATTCATGCTCTGTATCTGGCACTGCTCCCTTTGCCAAGAGAGCAATTCCTTCTCAGGTGGGCATTTTATCCAGAAGGTCCCTGGATGATAAAGATGATGGTGTTACTAAGCTAAAAGCAGTAACATGCTGATTCCCACTTGCCGTGGAGGTCGGGTAGTGAATGAGCAGGAACACAGACAGAAAAATCTTTGAGATGAAGGGAGTTCCCTAGAAGAAGTTTGATCTGGATATCAAAGAAGGGGGGAGGGAGGATGAAAGATGCCTAAGCAAAACACAGCCAGTGCATTAAAAAAGCTGCTTTTCAATACCCCCCTGAGAAGTCTCTCTCTTAAGAGGTGATTGAAAAGATGACATTCAAAGAATGAAATTATAACATCTACTCTAAGAAAGCCATCTGAGTATAAATAGTTTGCAACACAACCTACTTGAAAAAAGCACAGAAGGTGGAAAGAGCAACAAGCCTGTTAAATTCAGGAACAACCTGATTAAGTTCCCAGATGCACAACACTTCCTTTGCCGAGTGCTCTGCTGGCTGGGCAGGATGCTTCTCACTGCAGCACCAAAGACTGAGTTCAACAGTGAGTCCAAGGGTTGACACGGTATCCTCTTTCTTCTAATCACCTCCTAATCACCTACAGATATGTAGCTTTTCACAGAGTGGAAACATGGTCTTTCATCTCTACCATCAGCACTGACAACATGCAGCTAATATTGGAGAACAGTTTTCCATGCAGCTAATATTGGAAAACAGTTTTCCATGCAGCTTAGATCCCAAAGCAAGCAACTGAGCCACACCATGTATGCTGTTTCCTTTTAATCCTCCAGGGCCATCACTCCTCTGTTACAAAAGAAAGAACTCTGTATTCATGCGGGCTTTGATATGCTGGGCACCATCCCAGTGAAAACAATGGAAATGTGCTGTCTGTTGCACTGATATCAACATTCTCTCTGGTCCCAGGTTCTCTTTTCCTGTCTGGCAGCACAGGAAAGTGGTGCTGTTACCCGTGCCAGCGTTTCCCAAGATGGAATCAGTCATGCAGGGATCCATCCCGTCATCCAAAAATTTTGATTTCAGATGGCAGGGAAGTGGAAGTGTTTTACTCAGTAGAAGCAGTGTCTACCTAAAGCTGCTGCAATATGCATGTTCTCTCTAACCCCACAGCACCTTCTTTTAACTTTCCTTCAGGGAAAAATGGATGAGATGTTCAAAAAGTAGAGGGGACATCCAGAGATGGATAGAAAAAGCAGGTTAACTGGTAAGGGGATGTTTGTAACCAGCAGGGAAGGAACGTGGTAGCCAAAGTTTGTAAGAAAAAGTAAGAGTCGAACATTCTATTCTTGCAGCATCTGTAAACATGCATTTAATTTGCCCATTCATTTATTTTTAGTCTTTCCTGGAGAAAAGTAAACATTGTAAGAGAGGAAGGAAAGAAATTTTTTTGCTTCTAAAACTGTGAAGGCTTTCTAAATTTTGAAAAGTGATTGCAGCGTAGGCAGAATTTTGGCTCCATTGCCTGGAGGATTGAATTCTTCCTTAAAGATAGAGAGTGAATAGTCACAGCACAGACCTGCTCCCAGACATTACCCCTAAACCACGCTTTGTCTCTCATTTGAAGGAATTGTTTCTGGTAGAATC
This sequence comes from Oxyruncus cristatus, assembly GCA_013399855.1. Classification (NCBI taxonomy): domain Eukaryota; kingdom Metazoa; phylum Chordata; class Aves; order Passeriformes; family Cotingidae; genus Oxyruncus; species Oxyruncus cristatus. The sequence continues at coordinate 1,537,381 of VXAY01002774.1, read as the reverse complement.
ACTGCAGTGTCTTACTCTGTTCAACTTGTGGCTACTGTGCTTTGGCACCAAGCAATGGTATTAAACCAGCAGTAGGAGCAAAAATTTTTTGAGATACGTGGAAATGGTTAAAGCAATGTGGACAAAGGCTTAGTAGACTCCTTTCACTTTCCTGACTGAACTCCAAAACTGGTGAAAAGCATCATTTGGCAGACAGGAGTATGGGGTTTCATGTCCTTAGACCACCACTGTTCATGAAATATCAGAGGTGTCACTAAGATGTTGAGGTTTTAACCAACACAATACCCACTCCTGCATAAACAACCATTGTCAAAGCAACATCAGCTTGAAGCCTTTTTTCCTTTCTCATGTCATTTCCCACTGTGTGTGAATTACCCCACCTTACTTCAGAGCTTCAGGTCTCCATGCATTCACTTTGGTTTCTTATCAGAGGATGATGAGGCAGAGGTCTTATTTCAAGGAGCACAAGGCAGACCTACATTCCCTTCTACTTCCTCTTCCACTCCTGTGGAAGTAGGTTTGTGTGGATGCTTTTATGCTACTTAAGGTTCTCCTAGGGAAGACAACTTCTCAGCCAGCTGCTGAAGCACATTTCCCAACAGCACAAGCAAGAAGGAGCAGGCAGGGGATCCAGCCCAGCAGACAGCATGAGAAACCACATGAAATCTATTTTATGCTTATTATCTGGACAGACACCTCATAGTGGATACAGGCATCCAATGGAATCATCAGTAGATATACTGGCCTATTTTTCCCTTAGAAGCAAAGCAGAGTGGAAACAGGTATTGAACAGGCAGTTTGGGTTTATCTAGAGGTTACGGAACAGGAAACCTGAGTAATTTTTTTTTTCTTTCTCATAATAGCCTGTGATTTGACCAACACAGTATAACTGTGCAATCTAAATTAAATTCTTATTGGAGACAATCTTACTTCAAGCTAGACTTCTCCGTCCCTTCTCTCACTTCAAACTTCCAGAGCAGATAAAATGAACACTGATGATCAATGAAGTTCAGCTGAAGTTCAGCACAGAGGTAGTTCTATGCAGGAGACTAACTAAGCAAATCCAAAAGACCACTGTGTAACACACTTAGTCAGGAGATTGCCAAAAAGGCAGCTCTGGATTTCAGTGTACAGGCTATTCTCTCAGTTAATATAAACTCAAACTTACTTGTCTATGACGTTGTACCTTTTGCCCCTTCCAGATTAAAGTCAGAACAATGTTCCCCTTTTTCTTGCCCTTCTCCCCTTTTCCTATTTCCTACAATGAAATGAGCAAAACAACAACTAACACAAACTAGTGATGAAATAAACAACAAACAAACAGAGCAGAGCATGGCAGATTATATAGTTAGTTAGATAGGAGAAGGTATAGCAAAATCAGAGGACAGGACCCACACCTTTACACACCAACTGCCTCCTCAGTTTTAAAAGGAACTACAGTATAATATCATCATTCACCTGTATTCCACACAAACCACTGTGCTGTAACTATTTTATACCTTTATCTGAACCTCTACCAATCCTCCTTTTGGGGACAGCACCTGAAAGTCCTTCTAGGTTTTGGTTTCCCATTACGGACATGCATAAAATCCTCAAAGACAGAGTTTCATCATGCTTCTTCCAGCACCCGATCTTACTAGAGTAATCTAAGGGGCAGGAAGCCTCAACTGATTGGAGAGAAACCTTATTGAGTCTGCTGTAATGCTACAAATACTTCACATATGTTCTGATGATGATGGCTTTTTGTTACAAGACCAGAACAGCGTAACAGCAGGCTAAGTCTTCATACATCACGAATTTAACACTTCCAACATGTGTTATTCTTATAGTCACAGGAAAAAAACTGCTGTGGTAACTTGGAACATAGTCCAAAAGATGAGGGATCGGGATTTAATATCAGGTAGTGACTCCCTGAGGCACAGGGTGGTTATATGGTGTAAATGAACCATGATAGAGAGATCTTGCTTGAAAGATCAGTAATGCTGGGATAGCAGTGAACAGACAGCTGCACAGAGAGCAAACATGAATCAAAAAAGGGAAAAAACAGTATTTTTTTTCAGAAGCTGAAAGGGCTTCCATTTCAGTCCTAAACCACTCTGTGAAAGAGAAAAGACAGTCATGATGCTTCCTTCAGGAAATCAAAGACTGAACTTGGAAGAAAACAAGGCACTTATTTTGGTAACTGTTCAGGATTTGAAGCACTTGTAAAAAAGGTGGAGGCCTCCCCAAAGTTCATTAGCTTCTCAAGTAGCACCCCAGGCCCAGTTTTGCTACTGAACCCCCCCCTCCCCCCCAGTAATGGAGAATGCTTCAGGTGTTCATTCTACACTGTCTCCTTAGAACTGCGAGGAACCCACCAGCTGCAAGCCCTGCTCCCCTTTTTCAGAAAGGCTGATTATATAAGGAAATACCACTCTGGTCAGTCATGGTCAACAGACCTTTTGTCTTTAGATCCCTTTTTTCTTCTCCTTCCATTTTCGTTTTTTTCTTTCTTTCTTTCTTTCTTTTAATATATGAAGGCAATATTTACAGCCAAGGCAGTGCTGAGTAAGATGCAGTGATTACGGCTGATTTTATCACAGCCGTATTACTTAGCTGCAAGGTGAAGCGCTGTGCTAAAATGGATCATGAATCCCTGAAATTGACTATCCGTCACCTTTATAATCCTGATGGAAAGGCAGGTCAGATCAGGCCTGACAACTTCCCATGCAAACGAGACTACAACAGTGACGTCTGCTTGCCTCAAGGCATTTATTTGTCTGGAGAGGAAGGTGATGCCTTAGGGAACTGGACTGGAGAAAGAGAGAGAGAAACTAACTACTCCAACTGCCCCTGAAGGATTCAAGTGCAAATACAGGAGCCAAATTCGTGCACAGAAAGACTACTAGGAGTACTGAAAGAAAGAATATTACAAACAACTAAGAGCCAGGATTGCAGCATGAAGGCCTCCCCCTAGGCTGAAGAACTGAGTTCAAAGTTAGAAAAGTAACTCCTCCTCGTTGGTGGGATTTTGTACCATGAGATGAAATCACATATGGAGAAAAAAACGCCTTTAAAATGTTTGACGATTCTAGTCATAAGTCCTTCAAATTCAGGGTCAGTGCTTTTCTCACAAAGTCAGATTTTAAAAGTGTCTCTAATTTTTGAAACCACATTCATCAGGGTGTCATCAGTGGCCCTTAAATGCAGCATCTATGTGATAAAGGCCACAGAATGATAGAGGTGTTGACTCAAACAGGGGTGTTTATTTTGAGACAATCAGCACAGTTGATGAGAAAAGTCACTGAACTATCACAGTAAATCTTCTAAACTGGCATATGGCAGTATTAAGGAAACTTCTCAGTCTGACCATTCACAGGCCACTCTGGCTTTCACACGCCCAACACCAGGGACTTTCACGGCTGGGACTAAATCTCCTTCACAACAGTGGCTCCAGTGAGCCAACAGGTGCCCTGCTTGACTTTTTGCACTCACACAGTCAGATCACATTTCCTTACTGGTTCGACCTCAGGTTCCCTTAGAAGAGTCTTCGCTGTCTTGTTCAATAAAGCAATTCATTCGTGGTGATGTAACACAGAAACAGCCCAAGATGGTGCCTCTTAGGAATGACCCCCAACAAAGGACCCTTGCGGCTTTTATCCTCTCACAGTCCAAGCACTCAAAACTCTTGATCTTCCTTCTGAGTCTTTATTCCTGCACTGCACCCAAAGTGTTCCTCAGCAGCCACATGCAAGTGGGACTCTCTAGGAGAAAAGACTAATTAGTATGTTATTTACTGTTTCTAATTGAGGTGCTGTTTCAAGTAAACAGAACAACCAACTTCCTAAAGAAAAATTGTTCTAAAGTATAAACAAAAGTTGTCTCATAAATACCCTTTCCAGGTTTGAGTGTATTTCAGTACCAGCAAACACTAAGGAGGGTGCTTGTTCTTGGCATCTATGTTCTATTCCCAGCATAGTTTCTTACATTTCTGGCATCCTAGCCGTATAGGATATAGTCACCAACATTACTGTTCCTTATTCCTGTCCAAGCAAAATGAGGATAATACTATGTATGTCACAGAGCTACTACACACTTGTTAAAACTGGCATAGACTCTGAGATCCACAGATAGATGGTATTAAGGAAGGGCAAAGACTACTTGCATCTTGCTCTCCTCACCTGTCCTTTCTTCCCCTTTTCTCTAGTGCCTCTCCTGGGTAAGTCACATCCCAGTTAAACCTCTTAGTGAGTGATTACATTAGAGATAGTACTAATTACCAAATGTCTCTGTGTGGGACAATCTTATCAACACCCCACACTTCCTCCCCCGAGGTGAGGGGGTTTGATCTATTTCATAAAAGTATCCTAGTTATCTGCTCTGGCAAGCTCCATTCCCTCAGGCTTGAAGGTGGCTGTTTTTCTTACTTTTTCCATCCTAACTACAGATTCAAAGCTTTTCTGGTAGAACCTCTTGCAAGGAGGTGGGCTTACTCCACCAACACCAGACTGCTGGGTGTTATCCTCCGTGTATAAAAGGAGCCAGTCTGTTCCCAAGGTGCTGTGTTGCAGATAATGCACTTGTATGCTCATACCCTCACACACTCTGCAGCAAGCACTGCTGTTCTGTTGCCTGTCACTGGGCAGAGAAACTCAATACAGAACACCCATAAATGCTTTGGTAAGGCAGCTGAATCACAGCTTAGTATCACCCGGGAGTTTTTTCATAGAACCTCCATCTGATCAAGGTCTGAGAGTGCCCTGCAGCACTCCCTGCTACCCCAGTTTGGGGTTCACCCCACATTTCCGACAACATGGGGTAGGCTCAGTGACCCTGTGGTTTTGGCTACAGCACTGCTAGTTACCATGGGTTTAACAGGGTAATTCCATCTTACATTATTCTCCAGAAGGCTGTTTGCTCCCTTATTAGTAGGTGCTTCGGTTGTATTCTTTCAGAGGGTTTGGTTATTTTTGTGTTTGAAGGTTGTTAGTGTTTTGTTGTTTGTTTTTTTTTTTTTTTTTCCATATAATTTGTGTGCATATTACTCGCTGTCCCTGGAATTCATTTTGTTCCCTGCTAATGAAACCTCTGCGTCGCTAACAAAGCAGAAAATAAAAAAGGTAAATAGCACTCTCCAGAAACAATTTGTTTCTTGTTCTGTAAATTTTTGCTGAACAGCATCTCAGGGAATTTTCACCCCAATAAGAGAAACGAGAAGCAGGAGGTGATTGAGAAAGGGCTAAAAATGCAGTTAGTTCATCTGGAAAGGAAATAATAATTATGGTCACACCGTGGACAAATAGGTACCCAGAGAGCTGCACCTGTGAAACTTCAGAAGGCACTTGAGCACAAGCAAGCCATTCAATTGAGTAGAAACCACTGGTTGCAGAAAGATTTGAAGGGGAGATAAGTTTTTTCACATTTAACCCTCTGAAGTTGTGCTAAGAGTAAGCTGCCCTTGCCACTGTCCAGCCTCAGAAAACAGAACAGGACACAGAAAATTAATGAGCAATCCTGTTCTGCTAAAACACAGAGTCATAAGATAGGTATAAACTGTGTCTGGCTGTATTGATGTCAGTGAATATGAAACAAAAAGATGGAAAAACTTAGGAGGAGTTGATGCTGTTTTTTCCTATTATGTGTGCTGCTACTACCTACTAGAGAAAAGCACAAGAGGTTCTAGTAAAGGTAGTTTCTCTCTCACACAGGTGAGTCATCATATTCACTTTCAAATAGCTGAATACAAGTCACAGGGCTGAATTTTCCAAAAAATTAGACTGTTGAAGAGATTTTCCATTTCATACTGAAGCTCCTAAATTAAAGGCTTGCAAATGAAAAAGATCTGAATTTCCAGCTACTTCCACTGATTTACTGTCTGACATTCAGAGAGGTAAAAACAATGTCACAGGGCAGGAATGGAGTAGATCACACATTCTTTCATCAGAATAGTCAAGTAATATGGCACCTTTGTGCCTTATTGCTTGGGAACCAACAGCAGAAATTAGTACCCTTCCTCGTAAACCAAACCAACCAACCCCAGATTCAGCCAGAGTGAAATGCACTGAAAAACAGCACTTATTTCTAAGATGACTCGACTGCTGGAAGTAGACAAGGGAATTAGATGGCCAAAAGCCCTGGGGCCCTAAGCCCCTTAGCCCGCTTTAAAATTGCATACACAGTGTTCCATTCCACACATGAACACACCTTTGTCCTATCACTCAGTGGATTACTGGACCAGCCCTTGTACGGAAGATTAAATACAAACTGCTCTACTGCTAAAGCATATTTATTGAGCTTTAACCATCATGTAATTTATACATCTCTTCTTGCAGAGTTGGAAAAACTCCATCAACAATAATAACAGCAACACTCAATTTCAATTGGTACGTTTTAAACCTGGAATGAGCAACTTGTTATAACTATAAAAAGGTCTTTAGAAGTTATGCAAGGTATTAATTGAGCTGCTAGGAGACTGTGATGGCTGGTTTTATAGTAACTCCACAGTGAAAAAGAATGCAGCAACCAGAAAAATCCTGGCAAGATAGCAGCACCATCTCAGGAGATGATGGCTGCAGCTGTACTAGTTATTTACATCAAGTCAATTCCAAGTGATTATTAAGAACATGAGGTTTATCGTTCAGTATAAAAGGCCAGTTCATTATGTCCACACAAGCTACAGCTTAAATGGCAAACCTCAATAATTCAGTTTTTCTAATAGCAGTTTGGGATTTAATCACCGCACAATAACTGCATTAATTCTGAATTAATTTCTTAATGGAAATGTAATTGTCTTGAGCTTCATCTAAGGGGCCAAAATATGCTCTCACCAGCATAAATCCAGTGGAACATCATGTGAGAGAGTGGGATGATTTCAGCATAAGGAAACTTGACGTCAATAGGCAGCTGAGTTTTACACTGGTATCAGAGAAAATGATGTTGCCCAAACGTAATTTGCATTTTTTTCACTTTTCAGCGTCAAATGACCCTTTTTTTTTGCCTGGGCAATGTCCATACAAGTACTGAACACAAACGGTATCACCTCTGTTTACTACCATTATTATAATAATTCACTTGAAAGATATACTTCATCCCAAAAGGATGCAAAGCATTTTGCTGCAGGGAAAATTTTTCACTTAATAACAAAATGCTTTTAGGTCTGGGGTGAAGACATAGCTCATATAGATGGAGAAGCTAAAAAGGCAGACAGCCACATTTCCATTTGGCTAAGACGTTCTACCTGACACCTCCAAGTGCTACAACAAGCCCTGTATGAACAACTTAAAGACCATGGCTTCAGAAGGTATTCACAAGAACTCAGATGCTGTTGTAGCAGGCACTCTGGAAATCCTTAAGTGGGAACAAAAAAGTCATCACTGCTGCAGTCATAATATGGAAGAGAACGGTGATGGCAAGAAACTGGTGTTGTAGGAAGAATGCCTAGATAGCATGAACAGGGACTGATTAAACGTATTTTAGATCCTCCAGTTGCCCATATGAGTGGATGAACTCTTTGTGGCAAGAAGAAAGTTGAGAGCACAAAGAAAAGTAAAGCAATAAATCATCTGGAGAAATCAGTGAGACGGCTAAAAGTTACAGTGACAACAGTGCAAGTCACATGGGAGTCTACTGAGTGTCAGAGGCTGAATTTAACCCTGGAAGTCCTGAAGCTGCCAGGAGTTCTTTGAGGCTCATCCCATTCAAGGCAATACCAATGGACATACCAAGTGTGGCGGTAACACCTCTTACAGTCCTAGCCAGACAGATAAGTTGCAAACTCTGTGAAGGTAAGTAAACCTGACTGAGAAAACACAAATTAACACAGCCCAATGCCCTTAACTTCAGTTTAAGGCATACCATCTACCTTTGCATACAAATACAACATTTTCCTATTTCAAACAGGCAGAGAGAAGAGAGAATTTTCAGGTGTACGTGTTGAACATGTTCCTACCAGCACTACAGCAACCTCACGTGAATTTTCTATCCATTTTACATCCATTCATACCATCAATGACACAGAACCACTGACAGCCCCTCTAATGTTTGATTTAATGTTTATCAAATAAGAAGAGCAGTGACAAACTGCATTCTGCTAAAACATCACACACCTGCTTGCCTACTCCTCGAGGATCTCCTCCACAAACACTGCCCTAACACAACCTTGAAGGCATCTCATACAACATCTGTGAGATGCTACAAACTGTCACGCCACAGGGTGCCAGTGGCACAGGTGTACTGCAGTAGAAGTCAGTGTTTTAAATTACTTAAGTCAGCCCTAGTTTCTCTTTAAGTCTATATGCAATGTTTACCCTCCTCAGGTAAACTTGACAGAGTTTCCAACCACTTATAGGCTCAAGATCTCTATTCAGACTTGAAGGATGGGGACAGTTAGTAGGAAGTGGACCAAGAAGAAGTAATTCTCTTCATATTAAGATAAAAACAATTCCAAAACAGACAAAATAACTGTTTTGAAAGGCCTTTCACCTTTTGAAGAGAGCTCAGCAGCTTGTTTTGAGTCTACTACTTACACATGAATACATTAGCAATACATTCCTTCACATTGCATTAATAAAAGACTAATGTAAGCAAATAGATATTCACCACATTTTTTGTGAAGACAAAAAAAAAAGCCATAAAGATTATTTCTCCTCTCGTGACAGAAAGGCCTCAATAGAAAATGTACATGATGTGAGCAAGGCAGGCAGCATCAGAATTTGTGTTAAGAGATGAAGAGACCCTGGTTCTTTGTATGCCTGGAAAAGGCATTGGCTTTCAGGTCAGTGAGCTGACCCTCCTTATCGAAAAAGGTCATGATGAAATTTATCAGATCAATCATCAGAACTGTTGGAGATAAAGGAAAAAAACCTTCCAGAACAGTTTTGATTTCATTTTTTAACAAAGGCAGATCTCTCTATGGAAATTGTCAACATCAATGAAATGTTTGATGGCTAAACATTGAAGAGTTACAGTACAATAATCTCAGAACATTTTGTTTAGATCCATTCTTTTGATTTTTATGTCATGTTAATATTTCATTTAATCTATTGTTCTCTATTAGGTGTATGTGGATTATTATTTACTTAAACTAGTTTAATACAATAAAAAAGTAAAAGTAAATAAATCAAAGGAAAAAAATCAGAGTTTAAATCATAATAATAATAAAAAACCCCAACAGTTTCGGGATCAATAAAATTTCTCCACAGAGAGAAAATTGAGATCTAAATTCAGAATTCATCTCAAGTTATCTAGATAGGCTCAAATTCTAGCATCCACAGTATAACGACCCTGGCAATCTAGTCATTACAAGCTCTTCTGGCCATTGCATAATCTGTGCCAGGCCAACTGGGGAAGGAAATAAAGCTCAGAGAAAGAAAGGAAGATATAACAGCTATACCTTAGAAAGAAAGTGAATTTGCTATAGCCTCTGGCATCCCATGCTATCACAGACACTTGCCTGTGGTGTCCTGATTCCCTGACATGCAAGATACAGGGTAATTCAAGTGTTAGGGCAGATTTTCCCAAAGTAGGTTACATCTGAGGTTCAGTACATCACTGGATTAAGTAATTTTGATGTTGTCTTTAGGTCCTTATACCACATCCATCACTACAGTATCACAGCACTTGGTGATGTTAATCAGAAGCAAAATCAATAAGCAGTCAAGACTGCATAAAATGGTGGCCAAAGTTGTGTTCTTAAATTCACACTTTGACCCTCTACACTGAAAGAACAGAAATGAGCAGGCAAACGCAAATGAACAAGCCATGCTAAAATCTCCACAGTAACTTACAAAACATACTCATTCATAACCACAAAACTAAGTCAAAGTACTGGGTTCAGAACCAGTAAAATTCTCTGATCTCAAACTGTTGGTGGCGGGTCTGGATGGTACAACAGCCTTTTCAGAGCTATGAATTTGTGAATTTACAAAAAAGTACTGCATACTTCAACCAAAATTACCCAGCAGGTTTCAAACTGTAGTAATCTGCAGACACATCCTAAGCAACACCCACACTTTGGCAGCAGAACGCCCCAAGCACTTCTGCACATTTAGGCAGGGGATGAAGTAGATGAGCTTTCAGGATCTCTGTAAACTATTTTCTCTTTGATCCTACAAACCTGCACAATCTAGTCACAAAGGATCTTTCATATGAACATATATTACTGAAGGGAAGCTGGTACAAGTTTCTTGCTCTCTCCCAACTTTGCACATAAGGAGTGCTGAGGTTATTACTGGTTCATCAAATATTCCATTAAGACTGACAGTCCAAAAAGTGAAGTGCCATTTGCACAAGTTCTCTCCGAGCTCCAGCAACCCTGTCAGTATCACAGCTGGACTAAGATTCTGTAGTGAGCAAAAATGAAGTCAGAACCTCTTTAATATATAATTATCAATAAGAGGAGTGTGAGGACATTTGAATAATACATCTCATGGTCAGACAAAGCTGTAGAAACCAAAAGAGAAAGGGCATAACAAGTCAAAGAAGCAAAAATCAGAAAAAAACCCAAGAATAATGTACCTACGTAAAGTGAGAGGTCCAGTTTTAAGCTGATAGTAAAAACAGTGCTTTGTATTTCAAAATGCTTTGCTTTCAAAAATTTCCAAAATGGAGTCAAAGGCTGGTGAGAATAACTGCTCCCTTATGCAGAGGAAACAGAAATCCAGAGGGAGGACATGACATTTCCAAAGGCACTTCAGAGTGTCAGTGGCAGAGTCGAGAATACAGTCCATTCTCTAATGGCTGGAGGAACTGGCCCCTTCCATCCTATCCCTGACAGAGAATGCTCAGAAACAGGGAGAAAATGCTCAACACTGCTGAGTTTCCCCATACACTAGATTAAATTGTGGTATTTGGTATTAGCGTCAAGTTCAGTGGTGCCAGGCTAGCCTAAGGCTACACAGGCAAATGTTATACTCACAATGCCTGAGAAATGCAGAGAAAAATGAGAGCATGGAAATGATTTAGTGCTAATACCCCCATTTTCAGCATCTGAAAATACAGATGTGTTTCTCTCATTTTGGTTCATATTACCCATTATAATCACTACCTTGCCTTTTTTTAATTTTCAGAAATACCTAGAATTGCAGATCAGGCTTTGCTTAGAGACATCAGCTTAATATCTACAGTACTTGCAAACAGTGGCATAGATTTAACTTTTTCATCAGAGCAGCTCTTCTGACCTTGAAGGTTCATGTAACATGCCTATCCACCAACTCATCTGTCACATCTGTTTCCCTCGGGCTTTCCCATCCTGATGCAGCAATCCCGTCTTCGTTCCTGCAGCTACTGTACTTGAAAAGAACTGTGGTGCCTCACAGGAAATTTCCAGCTGAGAATCACCACAGAAAGAGCAAAAACTTTTTGGGCCAAGAACGAATTAGAGGTGGAATTGGTACTAACCAATTTCCCATAACTGTAGGTAGACACACATGCACCCCCCTCATAAAAACCAAACCAAACAAAAAAAGTCCACAAAACCCCACAGAACGGGAATAAGTTAGATGGTTATTTTCTTAAAGTGATCTCCAAATTTCTGGCTACCTCCATGATTTTCAGTACCTCACAGTCTTCAAAAACAAAGGGGCACTCTAGGGATGATCTATGGATGAGAGGACAAAGAGCAGAGGGAAGGTCAAGCCAGTCACACCCACCTTCCACCCCTGCTGGAGAGACCCATACTCAGAGCAGCACTGCATCAGGCAAAAATGGAGGAAGAAAATCCATTAAATTGGTGCTTTTAGTCTCAGAATCTTCTTCTTTCTGAAAAAGAACATTGCTCCAGAAACTTTCCAACTCTAGGATGCAGAGAGGCTACAGTGCCAGAAGAATCTGACCCAGCTGCAGATGATGACTAAAGGAACCTACAAGGACCTTAGTTAGAAGGAGCAAAAGTCGTAACACTGTGCAAGTACAAGGGGCCCAGGTGAGAGGTCCTCGGTCAAGATACATGTAACAACAATAGGTGGCCATGTAAGAGACAGCCTCGAAAATTATACTGAAAATACACTTAACTCTCTGTAACATGTTTCTTTGAAATATTTCACAGGCAATTACCTTGCACAGATGCTTGGAATTATAGGGACTATGTAGGGAGGAAAAGTTTAAATAGAGAGAAAGGGTATAAATGTTATTAGGAATGCAGGGATTTCAGGCAAACGTACTGTACGTGCAGAGAGGGTGGGCCCAGGATGGGTTCCATCTTAACTACAGCAAACCCTGACTGTGCTACTGAAAATTAATATGGTTTGGAGGGGATTTTCTTAAATTCAGAGCTAAGGAAAGCTGGCAGGTGCTGAGGAGCGCTCAAGTCAGACAAAGACATCTGCTAGGAATGTCAGTAAGAGAGATAACTGTTATCGGGGAGCAGAGGATAGGACAGAAACTTCAGCTAGAGCAAAGCTAAGAAACATCAGAAATGCAGAAATAAATTCTGAAATGTAACAGGGCTTCTGTCACAGAATTTCAAGAAAATTACGCTCTGGGTCAAGACTAAAAATGATCCTGTGTATACGTATCATTGCATAAGCTTCCGAGCAATAATGAGTCAATGAGTACACTGGATAATGGAAGAAACTCTTGCTATAATACAGACTAATGGAATGACAAAGATCAATGGAAGAACATAATCTTTGTTTTTAAACTGTACATGAAGGACATACTAAGCTTTAGAGGCGAGGGTGCTGTAGTCCCACAGAATCCAGTGAGGTAACATTCTGAGATGTTCATAAGTAAGATCCAAAAGCCCCAAATATGAGAATATCTTTATACTGCCAAGGTTAAATTATTATGCTCTTGATCAAGAGAACAAAAAAATACAAAATAAGTAATGTTGATGAACATCAAAGCAGTAATCAGTCTAATAAAGCAGAAAAAAGTGGATGACTTTAGTTATCTGCTTACAAAAATGAGTCAGGTGTCATGTTGGGTGACAGTTTAGAAAAATAATTTCTTGGTGTGTTAAATAAATCATCACTTAGAACAGCTGACTCCAGAGCTCACAGAGACAGGAGACTATTTTCAGTGCAATTTGACATGAAAGACAAAAGTCTGTTTGCAAAGCAACTGTTGTTGATGCACTGAAAAACAATGACCACTTCACAAACAGGCTCATTGTCCTTCAGGGATGACACTCACACACCAAAATTAAACAATGAAAAACCCCAAACAAAACATGTGAGGCACTAAATTTTTGAAAGGGTTTTTTAAAACTGCCAAGGAAGCTGGTTGAAAAGGAAGAAACATCAGAAATGGCAAGGATTAAATCTCTGTCCTAAAGACAAGTGGGGGGAAAAATCAGACCAGGAGTCAGAAAGGCATTTCCGAATAAGAAAGGCATGAATCTAGGAAATGAAGTAAGGAAACCCTTAAAACAAAACAGCACATTGAAATGGACAGGCAGAAGAAAATATGCGAGTTACGTAAGTATCTCATCAGTAAAAAGAAATCCACTCGTACTGAGGTAACCCAGAGAAACATAAGGAAAAATTATCTCCTACTTATTTTCTATTTCAGTGAGTCTCTTTTAGTGGAAGTTTCTAGAAATAAGGTAAATATCCGGAGCAGTCAGCCAGGTCCCTTTATTCCTGCATTTTTTGATTTTTTCCTGACATTGGGAGAGATCCTAATATCACACTTCTGCTGGGAAAAGGTTTACATTCCACTGAAATGAATATGCTAGAGCCTCTAAAGATCCATCGGGTTAGCAGAGGGCATGTTAGGTGCAGCAATCAAAGCATCTGTGATGTCATCAAGATCCAGATTATGCAAAGAGATATTTGAAAACTGGTGTTACAAAAAAAAAAAAAAGCACAAATTAAAAAAAAAAAAAGAAAGAAATGGAAAATTATATTAGATGCAGGCCAACACTGAAGGGCACTTGGACTTGGATTTAGGGAGTCCAGGTCTGGGACCATGTTAGATAAAGCCTCAGGCCAAACACAATGACTTTCCTTACATTTCACATGGAAACAACAAATAAAAACCCTATGGACCCCTTGGGTAAGAGGCATATCAAATCCTCCATAGGAAGATAAGAATTTGTTGCTAGGAAAGGTATAGATGAATCATGAATCCATAGAACTCAAAAAGTCTCCCCAAATATCATAATGAAATTTCACCGAAAATCCTAATAACATTTTCTTTATTAAAGAGAAATAAAAATTAAAAAAAGGAATTAAAACCCCCACAAACCCCTCAGGAATTAAACAGCAAGAGCAATCAAAACTCACAATATTTGATTCTTTACAGCTGCCCAACATATTCCACACAGATAGTATAGGAGGGACTTGGGGGATCGGATGCCTTTAGCCATGTTGCACTGAACGAAGGGAAGAGGTGAGAGGGAAGCTCACTTTGTAAATGCAAGCAGAACCGATAAATCACAGCCTGGCTGGCATGGCAAACGCCAGTCCCTCTGGCAGCTTTGTAATTACTCCCTAAATGTGGTCTCAACCCTCTTGATGTGGAGATAAATAACTTTATGTGCAAAGCAATTAAAGCCTCAGGCAACCCTGCCGGCAAAGTGTGGTCGCTGTGTGTCACTATCCATTTGCCAGGGAGGTGTACAAGTGGTACTGAGTTTATTAAACCAGAGCACTGGCTTCCACACATCAACCTGCCAGAGGCCTTCTTTGGATGGCCCTCAAACAATTGTTTCTACTTTCCAAAGCAATGAAACATCCTGGTTCAAGGGCTGAACCTGAAGTGAGCTGAGAGACCCTCTGAGCAGCATGCTAGGCATTTTACTCCTACCTGCTCTCCCAGATGAGTGTGGTTTTCTGCTCTGTAAGTCTGATACCTACTGGTGAACCTCTGAAGGAATTATCAATCATCATGATTAGATTCCTCCTCTTCTCAGGAGAGATCACGCTCAGTTGAAACAAGAGCTATTGCTGGGATGGTAACAAATCACTCTGAAGCAGAGCTCTGCTTGCTGCATTTCTCTTCCCCTTATTCATGTGCATTTCTCTGCCCTTTTCATGGAATGGTCATGTATTCTTTAAATCTCCTGTCTATCCAAAGTAGTACATGCCTCCAGGTTTGTCTCACACTTGCTACCTACTTGTATTGACAGCTCTGGAAAGCAAACTTAGCAAAGTCCTCCTGCAATCACATACAGCTGGGCAAAACAGCGTTATACTGTGATACCTGAATCCTGTCCTTCCTCAAGCAGCTGGTGGCCTACTCAGCTCAGAAGCACTGCATACTGCAGCATCCACATTAAAATAAAATCCTAGAGAAGCTCCGTGCAGAGTGCAAGGTGGAACATTAGATGTGCCATGACTTGCTTGCACGACCTCAAAGCAGGCATCGTATGCCAAGCAAATCACCTGGTGGGGATTCCACTATCCTGCTAAGGAGACATGGACTAGCTATATCTGCCACAGCAGATCAAGACATCTTTCTGCCTGACTCCTGACATAAGGCACATGACTGGAGTCACACTGCTATGGGCTGGACCAGTCTCCAGCCTACTCAGACTGCACATCTCCAAGTGATGTGAAAAAGTGTGATAGCTTCTGTTCTCAAGAAAAATTAACAAATCCCAAATATTTCATTTTTGAAAAACTTCTTTTTCCTCTTCTAGGTTTAAACAACCACCAAAAGAAAGTAAATCAGCACAATGGCCACTCCATTCAACACCCTTCTTGGCAAAGATTATTTGGGTTTTTTTAACCTGGTTTGTTGAAGACAGAACTTGGAACAGTATCGGTATTTAGATAAGCAATATTCATTCAAAGCCAGTTCTGATCAATAATCAAAGCTGCTACTAGGGGGCACTGTGGCATTCAGAGGAGGTAAAGCTATGCTTCCCACTGCCTGTTGCTCTGTCCACGCAATCTTTCACAATTTCTTGGGTACAAATACTGCTGAAGTCCAGTTTGGGTCAATTCACTTTTTCTAGTAACATTCCTCTTAAACTTTAAAATGTGTACGCTGCATCCCCCTTCTCCCCCTTCCTCAGCACAAAGCTATTCAACAAATGCTGACTACTTCTTCAGATGTGATCAGGTTTCAGTGATGGAAGGAAACGAAACTTGTTTGAGAGCATTCAGGACAATCATGATACTGTAACGTAAGAGTTAAGAATTATAATAGTAATCACAATAATAACGATAATGAGTATTTCTCTTCCCACTGCAACGAACCCATCTGGAAGACCTCAGTGTGAGGCTTCAGAAGTATCCAAAACTGTGATTAGAAAGAAATTCATTTCGGCAGGAAGGTGGAAGCTCAGAATGCCAAAGAAAGAAAAAAGGAAGAGAAAAATCCTTTCTAGTTTTGGCCAACAGACCTAATCGGAAATTCTTTTGAAATGTTATTCTCTGGAAGAGAGCTCAGTTAGCAATATTCTGCAAATGCTCAGCCCACTTCATCCATCTGCCAAGCTGAGAATGAATATTCATAGCAAGTTATTTTAATCATTGTGTTTTTCTTGATGTGACATAATTCTATATAATTTTTACCCCCCGGAAAAAAAAAAAAAAAATCCCTCTTTTTATGCTGTCAAGTCAGAAAGTTTTTTTTTTTTTCCATCTGCAAGGAAAAAAAAAAAAAAGGGACATTTGGTGGCTCATGCATGAGTTGTGAGTTGCAGCAACATCCTCATCAATGCTTCTCAAATCCTGGCATTAACAACCCAGCTAATAACACCGGTGTAAACACCATGTGCTGGCTTTTACCTATCCCTGTTGAACACAAGGGACTAGTATCTCACACAAGGGATGACTGGGGTTAGAATATCAGACTTATTTGGGCTAAGAATGGGATCCATCGGCATCCCATACGTGGGGGAGCAAGGGAGGCTGCACTAGTAGAGCTGGGTTTGGGGAGTTCAGGGCTTGTAGTGTGGGTGCTGCAGTTGGAAGATGAGGGGAACAGGCAGAGAGCTATTGCAGATATGTTCAGGGGATGCTGCTTGTAGTCACTCACCTTCATAAGCACATACTACATAAAAATGCTTTTACAATTTTTGATTGGTTCTTAAAATAGTTCTTGTTCAACACTTGGCAAAAGTGCACACTTTTGGCAAAACTGTCGAAGCACAGACAGATTATAAATATTTTAATGTCCACAGAACTACCTTGGGAGCAAATGGGTTCCTTTCCCCGATTCTAAACAGTGCCTCTGGTTCCCCGTACATCAAGAGGACATTTTATCACAGTTGAAAATCCTGAGGAAAATGTTGTTCCTGCAATAATCAAGAGTCTAAAATATTCAATATTTAACTGATGCAAGCATTTTCCAGGTGCCATACATTAGCTGCTGGGACAGGCAAGCTGGGTCACAGAAATCAGCTCAGTTGAAAAAAAGAACACCACAATCAGGTTTTCTTAAAAGCCAGGCATGTGCTTTATGTGTCACCCCTGCTTTGTGTTCTCTGGGTTATTGTGCCTTGGTGGCCATCCTGCTCATTGTTCTTGGGTACACTGGAGGGAGTTTGTGCCCAATGACTTGTTTGTTACCTCCTGCCCTAGAGCACCCCAGATACCCCATGGGGTGCTTCTCAAAGTGCTGAACCCAGCTGATTCCTGGATGGGATCAACATGGGGAGCAACTTACTAGAAGGGCAACTGTGGTTTGTTTCCAGTTGCTACTTAGAGCAGTCCATTTCCTTCGATACAGCTCTTTGAGTAGTCCAAAGGGGAGGCAGTGAATGCCAGACAGAGATGGATTACAAGAACCTAAATAAGTTAAGACTTCTTTCTTGCTGCTTTTGCTTCATGTCCCCTAGACAGATCTGCATCCAACTAAGAACACATGAAGTCAGTTCAAATCACTTCTAGTCAGTGCAGCAATCCAAGTTCTTAAGATCAGGAAAAAAAAAAAAAAAAAAAAAAAGGAGGAGCATGGAAGAAGAGCAGGCAATAAGTGAGAGAAGGTGATCTGCATTTAGCTTTAATTAACTAGCGGATGTTCTGAAAGACAGTAATACATACCACCAACAGGCCCTTCCAGAAATCTCTAATTGCATTATATTGCCTGACTGC
Source organism: Oxyruncus cristatus (assembly GCA_013399855.1). Classification (NCBI taxonomy): domain Eukaryota; kingdom Metazoa; phylum Chordata; class Aves; order Passeriformes; family Cotingidae; genus Oxyruncus; species Oxyruncus cristatus. Next base: position 1,519,415 of record VXAY01002774.1, on the reverse strand, counting down.
TGAGTCTCCTACTTTGCTGACATACTGGCTCCCCTCTTTGGCCACGTTCTGCCAAGTACTTTGCAGAAAACCAGTGTTCTCCTCTTCCAGTACTGGAGGCTGCTACTGCAAAATGCAGAATATCTATAATGCTACTTAAGGCTGACAAGGGTAGAAAGGGGTTGAAGTCCAATTATTGCTGCTTGCATTTGTCGGTTTTCACACAGAGACTGGTAAACAAGAGTCATCTTCCATCCTGATGGATGGTATGGGAGGGAGAGCATAAGAACAAACTCACTGGGAGACCCATCACCCTTAGAAACTGGCATAGCTTCGCTGATGCCTCATGGAGATCACAAGAGCTTTGATAACAGCATCAGCTTTGAACCTGACCTACCAGGAACAAAAAATGACTTGCTGGCTTAAGGGAAGAAGAGCAACCTGTCTCAGAAGATAGGTTACAACCTAGCCCTTTCAGAACAATCCTTTAGATGACAATGGAGAAAACCTCAACAGGGCTCTACAAAGATTTAATAGGCTATCCCACACAATGGCTTTCTAAAAATACAGGACTGAGAAAGGAAAAGATTCTCCTAGGATGGCTTAAATTCTCTATTAAATACTAAGCAAGATTCCATAAAAGCTCTCTAAATGTTAGCAATTTCCATTAGGGAAATCTTCAGTGATGGAAGGCCAGTACCAGCTGAAGGCCTAGCAATGAGTTCCTGGCTCCCAATTCAAATCCTGGTGGACAATGTCTGTATGTACAGCTGAGCAACTAACTCATGCCAGATAAGACAGCCAACAAATTCAGCTTCTTTCCATGACCAGAGGGCCATTGCTTTGAATTTGGTTTTGTTTATTTTTGTTTCCCAATTATGTTTGTTAAATTGTTTGCACTTTTTTTCATAAATGGCTTCAACACACACTCTCTATTCCAAATTCAAACGGTACTGCTTAATTGCAATTGGTTAGATAAGTAATATTCTTCCTGCCTGTGCGCTGAACTGCTTCTGGAGTGCTCTGATAGCTTGCAGTGTGCAAATCAGCTAAGGAGAGTACATACAATACATTTGAATGCCCCTAAAATTTCCAGATGAAACCAAGAGAGAAAATGTGTGTACATGTGGGTTCTCCAGAAGCTAAAATGGGACAAAGGCAAAATCAGGGCTATCTTCTCATCCTCACATCACATTTTAAAATGTGCTTCTTGCCATCCTCCTAATGCTTTGGTTTTTTTAGTCTCAATGCTAACTGTTTGAAATTCATGACAAATACCTCCCAGCCAGTTCCCTATTCTGATTCCAAAGACCATAATGTCTGATATTCTCAACAGTCTGGCAAGGGAGTGCTTTTGGAAGGGGTGAATGCCTTTCCTATGATTTTTTTTTTTTTTAATTAACTTTTTCTGTTCCAAACACATTGTGAAACTTTTTGTCAAAAGTTCCTCAAAGTGTTCTGGGTTTAAAAAAAAACAAACAAAACACACAAAATCCAACTGAACAAAACCAAAATAAGCCGAAGAAAAAAACACTACCATGTAACAGTGGAAATAATTTGCAGGAAATACAGATCAATTTCATTGTCACTTTTACTATGAATCATTTACATGTTTAATTTTAGTCAGGTAAGAATACGTACCAGTTTGTGTTCCATTTTAAAAGCTGAAATATTTTGAGTCATTTAGCAGTTGAGATGATATAGAAATGTAGTGTTTCAGAATCTCTGAAATGAAACATCTCTATGATATCAAAAGAAAACCTTCCCATATGCCTAAATATTTCTCTCATAAAAAATATAGGGATTTCATCTTTTTTCCATCTGCTTTTCAGGGAAAAAAAAAAAGTTTGTAAGTCTTAACACTTCCAAGTCGGATGAAACTCTGTTTTGACAAACTCCTGCAAACAGTCCTATAAATGTAGTTCAGACATTCCCTCCTGTTGTGGCAATTACTGACAAGACTACTTCAAAGAATCTGTCTCATAGAAACACGTGTATAATCTACTCCATCGAAGTACACTCATCCTTAAGGTGCCACTGTATTGCTTCATACACAGTGAGCATCCAGCAGACCAAGGGAGTCCCACCTTAGTAATGTAATGTCCAAATCACTGTTCTAAAGTTTTTTAGAAGCACAACCGCTTCACATCGTGAAGTGGGACAGCATAACAATACCCATTCTGCCTAAAGGAAATGGAATGCAAAGATCTTATGGAAATGTAGATTGGAGCTACATACAGAAAGAGGGGTATGTCAGGGAGAATAGAGAGTAAAAAAAGGATATTATTATGACAAAAACATACTATGTGCAGGTATGGTAAACTGATAAACTGCTCTCAGCTTCCATTTCCCTAGAAATCCTATATTGAGCCCAGAGATGGTGAGACCCCACCTTTCCTATTCATTACTATGCTTAGTTTGAGTTCTTAAATTTTTGATCTCTTTGACCAGGCTTCCTCCCAAGGACTAAGGAATTAAACGGCCCTTGCCAGGCTCTCCAGAAAATACGCTACACAGCAGGAGGTCCTTTGAGGCATATGACATTCAGTCCTTGCTTCTCCTTCCGTGGGAGCAAAGAAGTTTCATCTATTTCTAACCTTTCACATGATTCCACTACTGCTCTCTGTAGTTCAGGCTTGTGCATGACATTGCAGGGACAGCTAATGAAAACAGCTGCCACCCTTCACCACTGCCTCCCTAACCTCTGCTTTGAGCAGAGTAAGACAACACATATGGCCAGCTGCCACATGCTCACAGCGGGGCACTGCCAGCAAGTCCAACCTCGTCCTGAATAGGTGTGTTTTGGTTTGAGGGAAGTCTGACTCCATCACAGAGTTCAGCAAGGCCTGCAAAGCACAATGGAGGAATACAATGATTTAATTCCCAGTGCATTCCTGCTGCTGCAGCCAAAATGCAAACAAGGCAATTTAAACAGAGACTGGGTACCTCCGCATTGCGGCCACCACTGCAAGAAACCTCAGTACAGGTAACCCCACTGCTTTTGAGCGGGGCACGTTCATTTTGGCCCTATGTGCTCCATGGTCACAGTGGTAACAGCACTGGCAGGAAGTTTAAAAATGAGAGCATGACTGTCAGGAGAACCTAAAAACTAAATGGACAGTGGACCTAGCTGTCCTCCATCACCATGTGGAAATAGGTCAACAGCAATAGACGGGTGCAACTTGCCTTATCGTTTTTCTTTTCCATGAGACAAGAGAGAATGTCATCTCCTAAACTGTCAAGACCCTATTTTTGACCAGTGTGACCTTTGCAAAGAAATCCTCAAAACAGCTATGAGCTGATCTGTAGTAGAGACAGGACGTCAAACCATGCAAACCCACAGGGATGGGAGTCACACTTCAAAATTGATACCAAGGGAGAAGTCTCTTCCTCCAGGCTCAGAGACTAATAGCAACTTTGTAGGTAACCCAAGCCTATGTGACAGAACCCATCCACCCCAAGACCATCCTCTGGTGGGCAGTGCTGGCCCCTTCACCTTACACTTTGATAGCTGGTGCACTCTGATAACAGTCTCAGCTGTCGGAAGACAAACTGCAAGTGACAGACTGAACACATGACCATGCAAAAGCCCGTCTCAGGAGGGACAATTAAAAACACACAGAAAAACAAATGTCTTTTCCTTTTCAACCCCTTTTCCTCTTCAACAAGTAACAAGACAGGAGTGAGTGCCTGTATGCTAGAACGCCCAGAAAATCAGCAATTAACAAGTGTTCCGCTCTAGCCTGTCTGCCATTTCTTCCCTGCAACTGTGGCTAAATGTTTAAATACATCACTCCCCCCACCTTCCATGTGCTTGCTGGGGCTCTGGCACACCTTCTGGCTTTTCATATCATGCAGTCTTCCCTTTCTCACATGTCTACCTGAAGTTTGCTTTAAGATAAATATAGGAAGAGGGGCACGGTGACCACCCAGCTGCCCGCAGGAGCACATACGTTCAGATGAACTGCCCCAAAGGCACATAAGCCAAAATGCACTTAGCCCTACGTGCCACAGAGGTGTTTTATAAGCCATCTAGTTAGCAGGATCCTCAAGAAAGACACATTACATTACCATACCTGGCCAACAATAACATAATCCAGAGAATTCAAATGTGATTCTTCCCTAGGAAACTAAGTGCTAACGACATTACCGTGCAGATGCTCATTAACAAGCCTGTATCTGACAAAAGCTGCAAAGGTATTTTTCTGAGGAATAGGCTTAAATAAAGGTTTTTGACTCAGGTTGGCACTCAGAATTAAATTGATAGAAAAACAGAGTCTCTCATTAAATTCCTACAACAATTCAAACACGAAGGCTGAAAGCAAAATCTATGCAAACAAGCACTGAAGTAAAACACTTCAGTAGGCTCAGTGGAACACTCAGCATCACAGACACCTGTGACCTACTGACATCCTTGGACACTCTTCAAACCCCAAGTTTTAAACAATTAACTCAGAAAAAGGTGCTGACACTGTATGCTGATGTTCCTCTCATTCTACGATGGTTTTCATTGTCCACTGCTCAGAAGCTGCAAATCAAATTTGGAAAAAATAAACCCAAACTACAAGACAGAGTAAAATTTTATTACAGAGTACAGACAGTGAATTTCCTTTAAATTATATATAAGGAGGCCTCATAATTAATGAATGACTGAGCTTCAGTCTAAAAATGAAAGCATGACATCAACAATCCACTAGATAGACAAAACCCTGCAAAAGAAAATCCTCCCCAAATACTTGCTAGCATAATCCTTCTTGGCCAACTATATGGAAGTAAAGGCTAAAGCCCAACTTTGACAGCTGAATGGGCTAATTATATCACAACTCCAACGTAGACCCCCCCCCATCTCAAGTTTTGCAAACAAATGGCCTGCATGCAATGAACTTCAACAACAGCTGTAGAGCAGAACTGGGCTGATCTCCCTTGCCAATAGATCTACAGAAAACAACAGTCAGCCCTGATGCCAGTTCAACCATCCGAGAGAATACAAACACCACCACACAGCGCCAGAGGATCCAAAATTGAATACATATGAAAACATGACCTATTTCTATACCTTCCCATCTATTCATTTTATCATCACCAAAATACCCTTTTCTTTTAAGATCAACAGCAATAACAAATTTCCAAGTTGGCTTTCTTGGCTATGTCCCTACTAGTAAATTAAACAGTACCTGGAAACATTCCCCAACGCTGGAGCCACCAGCATTGCTGAACTGCTAGAGTGGTTCCTGGCACACTTTTGGCCTGTGTCAACCAACACTATGCCAAACAGTTCCCTGTCACATCTACGGGTTAGCACTCCCAACAGAGTCATTCCCAACACACAAACTGGACACAGTCAATCTGTTTGGGAGAGTAAGAGATTTTAACAGCCTCAATGTGAACTATTACGTGATAGTTGGCCTCAGTGTCAGGTTACAGTCCAGAGCACATTTAGCTGTTGTTATTAAATATGTAGGTACAGAACTGTTGGATTTTGTCCTTTCCTGAGTTCAGAATTCTCACTAAGGCTGGTTATCTTCCCCAGCCACTAGATGCTTGTTTAAACTAAGATTTCCTTGAAAAGGGTATATGGTACTTGAGGATCTTGCTTCAATAAAGTGGGTACAACTGATGAAACAGGTACAGATGATGGAACAGTAGGAATGAAGAAATAATGTCTTTGATTTGTTGATGAACAAACAGCAGGAATTTTATCCTCTCAGGTGTCCTTCTTCAAGGAACTTATCATCCACTCCAGGAGAGGTCTGAACCAGAACTCAATGGTCTGGTGTTTCCTTCCTCCAGATTCTGAATGTAGCAGTATTATCTTGCGCTGAGCAGCATTTCTGTGATTGGCCCTAAGTAGTTAGCACTGGTAAAAGATAGCATTGAAAATAAAAGACAATAGCAAAAGTAAGCAATTCTCATTTCACCAAGAAGTGATCTCTCAAGGCAGATGAGAGCTGAAAGAGCTAAAGGTATCTAAGCTAGTTAAATTTTGTGGATTATGCTTTTATATTACTTTTTACATTTAATAACAGGAAAGGATGACCTACAGAGAGTAGAACATGAGTCTTGCGAACATCCCATGATATTGTTATCATGTCATCTGTGATGCTCTTCACTACTGGAGGCAACTAAAAGAGCTCCAAATACCTACATTTAGGCAAATGAATCATCCCCTGGTTTATACCAGCAGCAATTTCGCTGACCAAATGCAGATGTTTAGTCTATCTTGGCAGCTGACTCAACTGAACACATAGGCAGAAAAGCAGTTATGAGAGCACAGATACCTGATTATTTGCATTTAATGGTCTACAGTCAGAAGTTGAACTGCAATCTTGGTTGTAGGTAAGCAGAACAAACTTATTTTAAAAGGTCAGAAACATACTCAAAGCATGGGGATGAGAGTCACTGCAATATACAGATCTAGTACATTCCCCACTCCCTTGAAAAAAGCTATCTTATTTAAAGGAAGTTTTGGAAATTAATAATTTACATTTCAAATCAAGCTGAAAGATGAAATTTTGAAAGTTTCTGCAGAAAAATAGCTCTGCCAAATCAAGATTAGAATTAAATGAAATATTTTAGTAGAATGATGATTGTTTAACTTAAACAATATTGTCATAGTATGTGTGGATAATGTCAAAGCATTGAAACATAAAATACAAAATATAATGTAAAATATTTAGTAGAAAATTCAAAAAGTATCTGAACTTTCTAGTAAAAATATTTTTATTCTACTCTGAAGAAATGTATCAGCATTACTGCAATAAACTTAGCAAGTTGAACCCTCTATTTGAACATACACCTGTGAAAATTTTCCTCCAAATCTGCTGTTTTCTGCAAAAGACTTCAACCCCTAACAAAACAACACTTTTGATTTTTTTTTTTCTAATAATAAACAAACAAACAAACGGATACACACGCTTTACCTGTACTCCATAACCAGGAAAGAAAAGGCACTGGTGAACTGACTGTTCTGTTAAACTACCAGCGTGATGGTCACCCATGTGCCAGCAGCCAGCACACCAGCCACAGCTTGGAGGTTTTTGTGCAAAAGGAACAACCCCTCCCCATAGGCTGCTTGTATGTGGCCTTACTGCTCTGAATGGTAAGAGAATTTACCCCCATCAGTGTAAGTGGTGCTGTTCCAGCTGACTGCAGGGCATACAGATATTCCCTGGATTGTTGTATTTAGTAGCACCAACAGAGCCATACAGATCCCTTTTGGAAAACTACAGTTATCACTGTGACAGGTGAACAGTCAACTGTGGTCAAAACCAAGATCAATGAGAATAAACTCATATGCCAAAATCGCAGGTAGAAAACACAATACCGTCCAAGGGAAAAATAAATCCCATCCTTCTATTTAAAACACAAGCAGGATGAGAAATAGTTTTGGTCATTTATGTAAGAGGAAAAAAAAAAGAGAGAAAACAGGGGCTGTGGGGTGGAGGACGGAGAGAGGAGGGAAGAGACACTACCCAAAACTTAAGAAAATAGAGATTATGTTGCCAGAAGGATAAATGAAATGAATGAGCTTCTTTGCCAACCTCTTGAATAACGCAGCTTATAGGACTACCCTAAATTAATTCATGCTTGGATAGAACATATGTTCTGAAGAAACAACCAGTATTGATTTTAACATTGCCAGTGATAGGGAATCCACCACATTCCCCCGGTAAATTGTTACAATGTTTAATTACTTTCACTGTTGAAAAAACTTATGCTTCATTTCTAGTGTGAAATTGCCTGGCTTCAGGTTCCAGCCACAGTCACTAGGTTGGGGTTTGTTGGTTTTTTTTTTTTTTTTTTGCATTGTTTGCTAGCTTGAAGTGCCCTCTTATTAGAGTTTGGTTCTCTAAGTAGGTATTTACAAACTGCAACCCCCTAGGTTTCCCACTGATAAACTAAAGAGGCTCTTCTCCAGGAACCTCAGCCTGTGAAGCATGGACCCTCACATTACCAACATTTGCATGTCTAGTTTCTGAGACTCTTCAGCTTAGCAGTAGCTTTCTTTCAGTAAGGACATCAAAACAGAAGGCAATATTTACAGTAGGTGAGCACCTGTCAAGTACAGACCACGGTGTTTTCCTAGGTCACACCTGAGATACCTCGGTTTATTCTTTCAAGCCTCTAAATTACGTCTTAGAGCATAATTTTGCACAAGAATTTACTGTCAGCTAACTACTAGCATATTTCTTTTCAAAATTTCTGCTTCTCAGAATAGGATCATTCAGGTTAAAAGCCTGGCTAACTACTAGTATCTTTTTGCATGCCTTATATAGTGCTTCATAATTGACCACATTAAAACACACACTGCTTTCTTAAGCCAAGTTTAACAAAGAATCTGCAATTGCCCTGTATCTGTGACCTTGTCCTTTTTCATGGTTTGTCTGCAGAGTTTTATCATTTGTGTCACCAACAAACTTTCCTTCAGGTGGTTTTACATCTTATTCCCTGGTATTGATAAAAATAATAAATGTGTCAAGGAACAAGAAGCAGTCTGCACAGAATACTGATATTACATGTTTGTGGCAATGATTCTCTGTTTGTGTCTGTATTTTCTGAGTGCCATTTAACCAGTTTTTAATCTAATGCACAGCACGTTATTTTATATTATTCTTTATCAAGATCCTATGAGGTATAACAACAAATGCTTTAAAACGTCTAACCACATCTGCACTAGTACCTTTAGCAACAAATTTTATAATCTCATCAAAAAGATATCAGATTAGTTTGACAGGATTTATTTCCCATAAATCCATTTTGATTGGCATTAATTATATTTCTCTTCTTTAATTTTTTATTAATCAAATCCCATATCAGTTTTTCTATTATTTCACCTCAAAACAGTATCAGAATGACAGGACTATAATTACCTTAGGTTGTCCCATACACACCTTTTAAATTTGAAATCATATTTAAAAACACGCATTTTTTCCAGACTTCTGGCACTTCAAAACAAATGTCAAGCTGTGTGGAAGGTACTCAGGTCAAGTCGGAAACTTTTGTAGACATATTACCTGCATTTTCTGACTGGCTGTAAGAATGGCAGTATTGATCCAGAAGCCATCTGTTTTGGCATCCTGCCTCCAATAGCAGACATGGAAGAATGAGTAAGAAGCCTGTGCCCAAGGGACCTTGTCCAACCTGCTCTCCCAGCCCACAACAATTTGTGGCTCTGGGACCTCTTCTGGCAGGCACTGCACCTGCATCCTTCTGTGTACAGCCCCAGGGTTAGCTAAATTATTTGCTGAAATGGTTTTTATTTCTAATCACCTTACTGTTCTGTGGCAGTGAATTCCCTGCAATAACTAGATGTTGCATGCCTTCTTATTTTAAACCTACTGCCTGATTATATCCTTTGATGACCTGTTCTCACACTGTAAGGAGCAGGTAACAGCTGCTCTGTGATCACTTTCTCTATTTCAGTGGCAGTGTTGCACACCTGGGCCTTCTCTCAAGAGCCACAGGCAACTCACTCTCTTTTCCCAGGGAAGTCTCTCCATATGTATCTCTGCCACTGCCTTTTGCCTTAGGCACTTCTCCTCATGTCTTTAAGATGGGCACCAAAACAGTGTTTGGTTTGTAAGATGCAGACAGGTCACAGATTTGCAGTGACATAGTCACTTTGTGCCTGGTTGTCCTGTTTTCTAATTAATTGTTAGGTCTTTGTCTTTCGCACTGCCTCTGAATGCTAATCCAACATCTTGACAGAGGTAGATATGTTTTCTCTCAATTTTCTGTTTTGGAAGCAGCTCTTTATCTTCCTGAGCTATTCCTGCATTGCATTGTTTAGCTGACTGTCACTACATCTGGAATTGGCACTGCTGCCAACTCAAATTACAGTCATCTCGCTCACAAAATGACTCAAGACTTCAAACCCATTACCAAGCCCTTCCCTGGGCAAAATGCACCTGCCTCTAATACAGCCTCGAGGTGAGCTGTGTTTACTCACTTCAGTCAACACTGGTTAAACTTGCCATTGCAACAAAACCAACAGTTGAACCGGAGCTGTGTACAACTCTGCCACCATTTGGAATAGGTATGTCTTTGTGTGCTTCCCTGTTTTTGGTGCAGCATGCCTTTAAAGATCTGCACAGCCAGGGCAATGGAGGCAACAGCCATTCCAGTAAGAAATTCTAAACCAGAATTCACCATCCACTGGAACTTCACCCTTACTAGAACAGATGTTTTCAGCTGCACTCACAAATATTTTGCCTATACAGCAACCTTCTGGGGCAGGCTTGTATATACTATCTAGGGCCTTTACGCCTGGATGAGTGCAAAACTACCCATGTGCACAAATGATCCGTGTGTAGTTGTATCCCTATGGACCTGTGGTATTGTTGTTCCATTTGCCTGCATCTTTAATGCAACAGAAAGAGTAACCACCTCATTGACTTAACTGAGCTGATTTTGATGCTAAACAATAAGCCCGGGCCAGCAGCTGAGGAAGGTGAATGCAGACCGAGAAGCAGACCTTAGCTGATCCCTTGGCTGCTCTCATCCATCACATTTGCTCCTACTGGAAAGGATAAGAGCAGATCTTTGTTCACAAACAGCTCTTTTTTAAATCCCTGGCAATTAGAGTGCATGAGGCAGTGGATGTGCCGTAATGGAGAGAGAAGAACCTTCTGTTTTTCCCTCTGTCTTAATTGTCTGTGTATTTATGGGCTTTGGTAATGTTGGTGAAAAACTTCCTGGCACTATGTGAATGCTTCTGCCTTCCTTCTCTGAATGACTGGTTTGTTCTTTCTATTCTGTTTCCTTCCTCTGTGAAGGCACTTTGCTCTCTGTGACCAGACAACTGCCCTCCCTTGCTGCACAACCTCTCACTGCCACCTGGTATGCCATTCTGCAGATGCTCAAACGAAACAAGCCCTATTAGCTTTATATTTCCTTATAGAAAACTATCTCTGAGAAAAGGGAAAGAATCTAGTTCTACTTCCTGAGGGAGCATCTTTGCCTCAGGGGCAAACACTGAGTCCTAAGGCAAAGGGAGTCCCATTAAACAACAAGGCACCACTCAAAGTCATTCCCAGTTACAGCTGTTGCTGCCTCCAGCAGATTTCCCCAAGGGTCTTCATTTAGCTGCAGTTCATTGAGAGGGTCAAGCAGTGATGGCTGTACAACTGGCACAGTGCTTGTTTGTTGACCACACAGTGCTTGCTGTGGTGTAATTAGACTTAGCCTCGATGGACACTGAAGAAAAGAGGAGCTGGGCTTGGTGCAACACAAAACCAACCTACATAAACTGTGGGCAGGGTCTGGGGAAGCCACTGGCAAAAATCCCATGTACTCAAATATCACGAGGATTTGTCTCTTGCCCCTAGTCCCTTACATGTCAGGCTCATAAGCAAAATTGTTTGCTGTGAAGTCAGAGGAACCCTTTTGTCCTGCTCAATAGAAGGCTGTGGCATTCGGATAAATAGCCAAAGGCTTGTACCAACTGATCCCTTAAATCCTGCCCGATAAACAAAGTAACAGCAGGATCTCAATACTGCAGCAGTTACAAAAGCTCCAAAGTAAGAGGCACTTTCCTGGATAAAATTCAATTACAGTCTTAACACTGGTTTTAATTGCCTTGACCTAACTTCTCCATGGCACAATGGGCTAGCATGCTCAGCCAGCAACTTGCTGCTGAAGGCTCTCAGCACAGAGGCAACTTGCTCTCTTTTTTAATGAATTTGTAAAGATTCAAATATATACTTTGCATCCCATGACACATCACTAGTCCCTAATGCCATCTATGCTTCCTATCATCCAAAGAATTTCAAAGCTATCAGCCAGAAGTTTTCAGAAAGTTTTCCTGAAATTATTCAGGAAGTTACCAATAAAGCATTACTTCAATATCTTTTATTTGAAAGTTATTAAAGAGCAGTATCTGAATGAATTAAATATAGAGCACAGGAAAATAATGGAGCAATCATAAACAAAAAAAATTTTTTTCTGCTAATCTTTTTATTTTTTTTTAAGGCAAGATGTATTTTTTTTTTGCACACACAGTCTTCAAAGTCTTGATTTTTAAAATAGAAGTTGTTTTTGTCAACCTCTCACTAAGAGCACACATCATTGAAAAGCTATTAAAACTTCTATTTTTTTTAAATAAAAACTTCAATCACTTTTAGGTTTAGAGCCCTCTTAAGGTCAAATACTTAACTCAGTGCAAGAAATAAGTATATTTAGGAACCAAAAGGCCGTCTCCTAATCTGCTGTTTCCAAAAAGACAAGTCCCGGCTCAGTGCTGCTTACCTTCTATGGCCTATGGTCATACAATACGGATTTGTTTGCGAAAGGCAGCTTAGGAAAGATAACTCAAACCTTCAGTGCAAGGCAATAAAGAGCAGTGCCTTAGCTGTAAACATCATCTACTACCCTTTGATTATCCACAGCCATCCCACCATTTGCTACTACTGCATCTCAGGAGCAAGTTCAGTCACATACATGTCCTGCATACCATGGCTGTTTATGGCCTCTCCAACTAAGTCCAAAGTGAGAAAATACGTGAAATAAAATGCACCCTCTTTTCAAAAAAAACATGACAGAGTTACCATCATCCTAGTTACTTAGCTGCCCTACTCCCTGAAACCAGCAGTTCTAGATGGGTCTGCCACATTTTTATTCCTTGTGGGAAATAGAATGTTGGCAGGCTGTCTGTCTGAGGAAGAGTTAAAAGCACTCTCTAGGATTCTTGGAAGATTGCTAGGGATTACAAACAATAGGGAGTGGAGTGTTATGACTTCTCTAACTTTTAATATCCTTGCTTTAAAAGGCATATGCATTCTATTGTAGGCATGCTATACTCAGCTGACAGATATTGGAGAAGCTCCTTGTATGAAATTCCTAAGTTAAGAGAAGGCCACAGGTATAACAATAGGGTTTTTTATAACCTAATCAGGAGGAAATGGTTCAGCTTTCCTAAGGTAATGGGTTCTCTAAGATCCTGCAGTCCCTAAAAGCAGGTCTTGCTTTGTCTCTGGTTCCCTAAAATTAAAAAATATGTATGCTGACAATAAAAAGTTTTTTTTCCTCTCCCCTCTCAACTACTAACTATGAGTATTTCACAAGAAATTTCTCTTCAGCAACTCTCCATAATCTTAATGATCATTACATATCTGAATATTATGCAATGTTAACTGTGCTTTTTTAATATCCCATAGCTGGGAAGAGTAAGTGAAGAAGGTAGGTTTAATGACATGTTGTAAAACTTTGTACTAATTAAAAAATATGTTTACCTCAATTCCCTGCCATTTCTTAAAGGAGCCTGAATTTACTTTCCTGTGACCAAGGTGGGAATGCTTTTCCAATAATGGCAGCCGCTGCTTTGAGTCTCATGGAAATCAACTGAGACATCAGTCTCAATGGTGCTGTGACTGAACTATCAACACAAGAGCCTGCATATATAATTATTCGTTTAAAAACCAGCACCTCAACAAGAGGGAGTTCTGAATCCCAGTGAGCCCAGATTAATTTAGTAATGTTACACCAAAAACAACCTTAGTGCAAGTCTGGACCAGACTTCCTCCACAGGCTACCCAAAGAGGTAATGAAAGAAGGCTCTGGCTGGAATAGCAATTTAGGGCCATGAACATCACAGCTTTTATGGAAAATGTGTCTCCAGCAATGAATCAATTTTCATTACCAGTTTTAAGTTAAAGACCAAAATGGCTCCAGCCTCCGTAACCCTGATCTATCTCAAATGCCTCTAGAATACTGAATGGTGAACGCTGGACCCCTACAGAAAATCAGGGTTAGTTTTCTTTTTTAATCAAAACAACCAGAATCGGCTTTTTGAGCCAATGTAAAACTGTCTTCCTTCAAAATAGTCATGTTTGATATCACCCCTTAAAAAGCTGCAAAGAAACACACTCTCCAAGATGACCCTGGAGACTCACACAGAGGACAAAGATACTCTGTAAAGTTTTTAAAAAGAACTTTCTGCACTGATGTCAGGAGGATGGGTCATTCTCCAGATTTAGAGTTTGATTCCCACTTTTTCCGCCATGCACAACAGAGACTCAGTGACATCCTCATCCAAGCCTGCTACTCGAGCCACAACGGGGCTAAACCCTCTTAACTTCCTGTCCATGTAGAGAACCCAAATTCACCCAATATCTCCCAAAACCCTCCAAAATATGAAGTGGGCACAAAAGGTTTTATTTCATAACCTTAACTGACTTCCTTTGTAATGTGCACCTTGAAGTCTCAAGGTACTTTTCATTCTTTGGGAGAGGAGAAATAGGCACAGAGGTATGGAAGGTAAGATTAGAGGCGACCTCTGACAGCTGTGACTCACCCGACATCCCTGAAAAAATCTGAAGGATAGCTAATGCTGTAAACAATTTTCTAAGTGTTGGACTGCCCTGTTTCATTCTTGAGGTCATGTTTTTTTGGAGCTGAGCGGGAGAAAGAAACAAGACAGTTGATTTTCTCATGAATTATACCAGGAAGGTAGTGCACAACCACTTTTGCTAGACTAGTTCACCTACACTTTTCCTAAAGCAGGTTTTCCAAAGCAGCTCTTCATGAGAAGCCCCACACATCTGTGCTCCTTTCTAAAAAGGCAAATTCAGGGCATGTAAATCAAAACAGGCTCCACAGCACAGGGAACACAGAAAATACTTCACTGTTTTGGAACAGGATCCCAAGAGGAAGCAAAATTTGTGTTGAACAGGAAAACTGTGGCTTTAAATAAAACCTTTATCTGCCAAGTCAAACACTAAGCCCAGTATTAGTGAAACAGCAGCAAGGTTTGACCATGGGCCCTGAATCCAGCCACCAGGCAGGTATTCTAAGCTGCATTACGCACACACTTGTTAGCACAGGCCAGGAATGAGCATTTGGATGGGGGAGAGGATCAAGAAGGGGTTGCTGGCTGAGCAGTGAGCAGGAGTACCAAAAAGGGCAATGTAACCACGTGGAGAAGATCTGAAACTTACTGTTGGCTCTACAAGCAGCACTTCGCTTTAAACTGCCTGCTCCTGCTCTAGAAGCAAGAGGCAGGGATGATGCGCCTTTGGGAATGGCGAGGTGAAGTCCTGAGTAATAACAGGCATTATGATAGGCACATGAAGGGCAACACCAGTGTAGTGGAAGAGGTATGCCTAAAATTGCTCCTTCTTTGTCTCATATCCCAGTGAATTTCCTCAGAAAGCAGGAAGGTTTTGTGGTCTGGCGCTGTCTGGAGAACAAACCAATGAGTTAGCTCTGCTTCATCCTGCTCTCCAGCTCCCCAAATTAAGTCTAACAATTTTCTACATTTCAGATGTGTGACCATCTGTTTCCAACCTTGCGTTAGACCTCACCGAGGGCATCCTAGAGACACAATTTTCAGAAACCACGTGTCTTTCCTCTCTGTTCATTAAACAAGCAATTAAAAGTTTTTCAAAGTATTTGTGCCCCCGGAAAAAATGGCAAGAGGCTTATCTGGGTTCCTTCCCACTCACAACTACCTTAAGTTACATCTTACACACCAATATATCAATTTGAAAGCAAATGACACGGCTTTTCCAGAGTCCGTCTCACTGACTCTAAAATTTCACACCCGGTCCATTGGCCAACCTTACCTCAGCCCCTCCACATAGGCATGAATATTAAAATAGAAGGAAACTGTAAAGAACACATTACACAAAACACCTTATATTGCAAATAAGTACAGTCTATTCAAGACTTGTGAGTCTTGAATTAACAGGTCAGCTCATGCCTGTGCATTTTTTCCCCATCAACACCACCAACCGCGCACATTTAGCCTTAAATAAACAAGAGGTGTTATGAAATGTGAAATAAATGCTGAGTGGGGAACGGGATGTTCTTTTTGAGAGTACTTCCATGCTTGCCTATGCAGCTTTGAGGACTACAGCACTATTTCATTTTCAAAAGGAAGTAAAAAGTCTCTTTTCTCCAGAATCCAGAAAGTTAAGTAAAACACCAAATGGTATGAGAATTACAAATAATTCAGCAGTTGGCAAGACTGGATAGAGCATGACTGATACAGATGGAAGATTTAGTGGCCAAACTCTAACAAGTCTCTGCTGAGTATGTATGGAGTGAGATTTTTCAGAAGCTGCAATTTGGCCACATGTAGGTAGATATGAACTGAAATGGCAAAAGGTAAATCTTGACACCAACATTACTTTACCTGCCAAATTCTAGTCTTTCCTCCAAACCACATAAATGCTGAACTTTTATTCAAAACAGAAACATGAACCTTTTGTTTTTAATGAGCAAGACAACATATGTTTTCCTAATCTCTGGACTTTTTAGCTGAAATTTTCACAAATATTCAGCCCTTGGCTAATACTCAGCACAAACTACTTCAAACCAAACAGATGCAGTTTGGCAAACTGATAAGCAATGGAAAATCACTTTGGATAATGGAAAATGTTAGGCACTTTAGTGATAAGCAATTGTATCAACTTTGCATAGGATGCACCTGTCTCCAGCTGTCTCTCTTCAGACCAAATTCATACACAGACAGGTACAGTTCATCTGTTTTGGTTTTTTTTCCCCTCAGTCATTTGCAGCAGATGGGAACGCAATTCATTGTGTGTGTTGACTGCATGTGTACAACACGCACTGGTATTTTGCAGTAAAGTCAGACAGAAAGCCATAGCATTTATTCTTGCTGCTGCTGCTGTCCCTGCTTTGTTAGCTGTATTTTTTTCAGAGGAGTAAAAGGTAATGGGAAAGGTGCAGAAGAGAGAATTGAAAGGGCTTGGCAGTGCAGTCTCCTGGCCTATTTTGGCTGCTTCTATTTTAGGTTCCCGGCCTTGGGAATTTCTCTTCCTCCGCTAACAGAGTGGCAGCAGAATCCCAGGCTCCCTCACCTCATTCTGACAGTGACTGCTGATGCTGTGACTTGCCTCCCAGGATGCTGTCTGTGAGGGGACTGAGCAGCAGGGAAAAGAAGAATTTAGATAGGCAGGGGTCATAATTTAGAAATGAGGGAGACTGAGGCCAGTCTTCCTAAGGAGGACAGTGGCAAGGTCCTCATAAAAAGCAACCTTGCCCAAGACCTATCAAAGAGAATTAGAAGTTGGGAGACCTAATTCCCCCGTACTACTCAGCCACTGATTTTCTGTGTGACAAGTTGTAACCTCACTGGCTTCAGATAAAAGTGGGAATAGGAGCAACCCACATAATGAGCATCCACCCATACATGTGCAAGAGGGGGACAAATTTATTTAATACCTGTAAGTGCGCTTATTTCTTTCAAAGGGGTCTTCTAAAAAAAGAGCAACACTAACAACATATTTTTCCTCCTTTACCCACTGCCCTGTACAGAGTATATGATCAAACATTTTCCACATTTTGTACCTTCCAATTCATAGAACAAATCCATTCCTTGCAACCCCTCCCGTGGTCCCCACATGCCAATCTCAGTTCCTGATTACCCCTCTGCAATCGTCAGACTTGGTAATTTACTCTCCCTGCCTTCCTATACTGATTCAAAACCCTGCCTTCTCTGCATGCCCAGCATCACAGTCCTGTTTGTCACCTCTCCCCAGTACTCTCCGTGTGCTGAAGTCTCTTTCCTTGCACCCTATGCTGTCCCCCCTCCCGTTCGCAGTTGTACACACATACAAAGCCCCTTCTGCCTATTAAGCACTTCTATTCTGCAAAAACGCACAATTAAAACTAATCCTTATCCTGAAAATAAGCTGAAAATGAAAGCAGTGCCTTAGAAAGCCTTCTATTTAATGAGCATCTTCGCTCTAGCCCTCGCCATTCCCTATCTTCCCTGTGCTCTTCTCCAAGAGAAATAAAGATCAGCCCCCCTGCAGCTCCTTACTGTAAACAATAATTCAGGAGGTCACTTACATATTAATGCTGACCCTATTCTGGCACCTTTGCTGATACAGAGCAGTCCCCCAGCAGTCCCATTAGCAGCAAGTGTTTTAAAAGAAGCTGATTCTTAATGGGAGTATGGGTGGTGGAAGCTGACCTCCATCATTTCTCCGCCCTTCCTCGCCTAGTCTCTGAATGTGACCAGCGCTTGCGAGTACCAAATTACTGCATCAAATGCGTGTGCCCAGCACACTTCTGTTTGTTTTCTCCCCCAAGCAAATGGATGCCTGTGGCCAAGGGAAACACTGTGCCCACACAAATAAGAGCAGCCTCACAAAGCAGCCAAACTCCAAAACCTGCTGTTTTAAAAAGCACTCAGGCACCCGAATCACAGGCAATGAGGCAAAACACCAGGTAAATCTCTTGCAAGCACACTTGTCTGATGCTTACAACACCCATGTACAGACAGACATCTCCAATCCCAGAGGGATCCAGATTCACACTTCTCCTTGCCCCTTGCCTCCTCCCATGCATTTTCTCAGCCCTCACACCAGACTGCATTAGCCTGTTTGAATGCTGCTGAGACTGACAAGTGGCCAGCACCAGCGGTAGCCCCGTTCTTTTCCCTGCACTACCCCAGCGAGACACCTGAGCCCTGACCACAACATTGCAGGAGACATTTCCTGAAGACGAGTCTGAAATGCCAGCAGCCTTTGGTACCTCACACATCCAAGGCAAATTAATGGGCCTCCATGACAGAGAGAAAAAGTGCAAGCAGCAAGTTTGGAAAAACAACACCTGGGAAAATCCACTTTACCCCTGCCAAGACTGAACCTAACCTCCTGCACCATCATCTTTAGAAAGCTGGCAGTTGGAAAAGCAAAGCCTTTTCTCTGGGAGGATTAGCACAGGAAAAGCTCACCTGAACATCAGCTACTCCAGAACTCTGAACTTACTTTCAAGAATTTAGGAAACACTTGGTCTTGTACCTAAGCGAAAAAAAACCCTGCTCACTACTGCCCACCTAATTGCATTTCCACTCAGGCATGTGCACCTCAGTTCCTGATAAAATATTCATGGGTTGCCCTTGGCCTTGACCAGGCAGAGTATCTCCAGAACTATTACTGGTAAGTCTGAGTCCCATCCCTGGGGCAGGTGGGAACCCACACTGCTGGCCATGGCAAGGCTTGCTTGAATCAGCTCGTGGAGCAGGATCAGATGGCATGACTCCGCAAAGATTTATGCCAAACCCCACGTCTGTGGGCAATTTGAACCTACCTTTTATTCTGGAGTGCTCATATTTGTTCTTTTACTGTTTCAGGCAGAAATCACACAAACAGAAGCTGGGCGGTTTTATGCTTGTTACATGGAAAACATTACACAATGCAACTGAGGGTCATGACAAAACATGTAACACAGGGAGTGGCACTACCTAGGCTCATAAAGGACACCTTTGATATTTCCTTCAGAAAGCTTCCAGGACAAGGAGAGGCTTTGTCTGCTGTCATCCAGGCTATATATTTACCAGGCTTTCACTTTACATTGGAGAGTCCAGACTTGCTCATTAAATATACATATGCATATATTAAATGGTAATGGGATTCTTTCTCAGATTTTAGTTGGTTTTGTAGTATAAAATGAGTATTAAACATAGAGCAGTTAAGATCCATGCCCACTTCCCCTCCAAGCAAATCAGTCCACCCTCCCATTTCTCTGACACAACACCAAAGTAGTTTATTCTCCATACACTATTACACAGTTAGTCACTGGTGATGGCCCTGAAGCCCCCACACATCCTGTGACTCCCACACCTGCTTTGCCCTTGTCTCTCAGTTTTATCTTATAGTTTATCCCAAGGACCCCACAGAGCTCTGTCAATATACATGTTACGATAGCCCCTTCAGCTTTTCCTCAATTAAGACAACCAATCATACCTAATTGTTCTCAGTTCCGTGATGACTTAGTGATGTGAATAAATGTCCTCTCCAGAGGATGTTGCATACACTCAAATCATTCACTTGTGATCTAAATACAAAGGGCATCCAGGTCCTTTGACATGAAAGGCTGCTACATACAACATACAGACAATACTACTTCTCTGGAAAAGAGGCAGATGATTCACTTTAGTAACATATTTGTAACTACAATGTACCAAAAGCTCCGTGTTTTTTAACAGGGGTGTACATTTTCCTGTGACTCCCACACCCCTGTGTCAACCAGATGGATGCAGTTCAAACTGTGATCAGGCTCAGAAAATTGAATAGTAGCAACAAATAACTCAGTATTAGTCATTCAGAAACATTTTTGGTTTCACAGACTCGTCAGGGATTTTGTCCCTGTACTCACACCCCCTTCCTCAGCATACCAGGAGATCCACCTGGGTAGGGCTTCTCCATCATCACGGGGGCAGTCCCATTGCTCCTTTGAGTCTGATGAAAAAGCCCACATTTCCCTCGCTCTGATAGCAACCTGGCCCCAGGGGAAGCAATCCAAGCTGCAGTCACTGTAGCGGCACGGGCTGCCTTCCCAAAACAGGCTGGTAGGAGCAAGCCAGAGTGACTGCCTGGCTTAATGAACTGAGCCACGTTTGGGGCATCAGCAGCAAGCCTGTCTTCCCAGGCTGTGTGTTCCACTTGGCTGCTGAGCTCTGCAGGCACCTACAGCTCCACAATACCCTTTCTCCCCATCTCTGTTTCCTCCACTTTCCAATCACAGCAAAGACATTTGAGGGGCTTTACCTCTGTTCTCTGTCAAACAAGCATCTCTAAAGGACAAAGCTGCCCATTTCTCCAGGATTTCTCCCCAAAGACTTATATCCTCCGTTAATTTCTGGCAACACAGGTATCACCTCACTCCAGTCTTCCACCCCTGATCCTTCTAACCCATTCATGTACAATGTTAGTAAAAAAAAATAAATAAATCCATTTCTCCCCTTGGAAACTACTGTTATGTGAGCTTGCAGGGGGATTGCCAGGAGAACCACAAGTAGCAAGGTGTGATGGCTCTGCCTCACCTCTCTCATCTCTTCTTCCATATCCCCTGCCACCCAGTAGTCGGCAGGCATGAGCAGCTTTCTGAGGTTAAAAGTAGTGATGAGGAAAATTTGGTTTTCATATACCGTGATACCAGAATATTTACTGGAGCAATAAGAGAGTTCAGAAACTGCAGCGCTGGAATGACAGAGAAACTGGAGAGAGGAAAATGACATTTAAAGTCTTTAGGGGGACATGACAACCAGCTAATGATTACTTAGGGACTATCAGATTTCTTTCTTCATTTATTTTGCCAGAGTGGTAGAGCAGTTAAAACGCAGAATAATAAGCTGGGCCTGGCCCTAGCCCGGGGCAGAAAATGTTTGTAACAAACATCTCCCTTTTCCATACCAGGTTTGGAAGAAGAGTGTTACTTGTTAAGGTGAATAGGAGCACATCTCCCTATTTCCAAGCTCCTCTGCTGACATGGCATTCTGGGCAATGGCCTTTGCCCTGTGGGGCTTCTGCAAGTGAACACTTTGTCACATATTCTCCTGATAAAATGATACTGCTGCCAGAAATTTGCCTGCTTTCTCAGGGATTTTTTCAAGTCAGTTCATCAGCTAACAAGGATCTGGTATTGTGGTACAAGTAGGGTAAACCTCAGAGTCTTTTGGACTCAGTTGTAGTCTGTAAGCCACAGCACCTCTCATGCACTCCATGGCCTCTCCAAAGCACTGTGAGGGGCCTCCAAGCGAAAATGTTTCCTCTAGTGTAATCCAGACTTCAGCAGATAAAAAAATCCAAAAAATAATAACACACGAGGCAGGACAGCTCCTCAACAAACAACCCCTTTTGTTATCTATTCTCAGCTAACAATGAATTCTTATGCTACTCCTGAAAACACAGGGATAGATTTTGGGGTGTAAATAACAGACAGTATAGCTGAAGTCCATAGATAAGGAAAAAGCAGAGGGGGAGGAGTGGCAAAGGATTTGCATGGGCCTGTTCAAAGAATGCTCATAGTTCCTCATAGTGTATCAGGATCCGTGGCATTAGAGTACAAGACTAAGACTTGACATTTCCACATTTGTGGGATAACCTTAGAGTTCCCATGATAGTTTAGCTCTTAGAAAACAAACCAAATGTGTTAAGGATCTTTGTAAGGTCCTCTGACTTACACATCATCTGCTTCCTCCTACATAAATTACACTGCTATTAGAATTGCTCAATGAAGAGCATGAAACAAATTGAGCCTCTAGCCACTTCCGATAGATAAGGGTAGTTAACCCATATCTAAGCTGCATGCGTATCTTTTGTGATGAAAATTAAATTCTTGGAACTCATCTGGAAGCCAGGGCCTTGCAGGGATCACAGTTTCACTCTCCCATCTGTCAGTCTCCAGCAGAGGCCAGTCATTGCTGCAGGCAGTGGGGGATTCCTGGGAAAGAAGCTGGGCATATAAAAATATGGTGATGGGTATTTGGAAGGGATAAAGTCAGGAATCTTTAGAGGCTAATTAACTAATTACAAGAAAGAATAAAATTCTCTGCCTTTGTTTCATAACCACAGTGGTCTGGGCAACAGGAAAAGATAAGAGATGTCTCCCATGTCCGCTCCTGCCAGCTGAGTTCACTGTGGAGCAAAACTAAAAAACAGCATACTGGCCTGGAACGGTAGATGGGATACTTGTCATCCACGGTGCACCTTTCTGGTGGGGTGCTCCAAAAAGAAAAGTACTTGGACTAGGATTATCCAAGAAAGATGCTGCCAAATGAGAAAGAACTGAGAACTGCTGGTGGGGAAGATACGGTATTCAGAATAAAAAACAATTGGAGCGGAAGAAGAGACAGAGGCACGAAAGGCTCTTGCAGTAATCCCCCTCTTCTTCCCTGTATTCTCTGTCTGATCAAATCCCAGCACAGTGGCAAAAAAAAAAAATTGCATAGATCTGCAGATATAGAAGAGAGCATACAGGCACTGGTTTCTCCAGTATCTTAACAAATTTAGGCTCCACATAATCCCCCTGAAATTACAACCCCCCTCAACACAGTCACACACTGTGTTCTCCCCCCTTGCTGCACAAATGAAGCTGAAGTATGTGGTTGCAGCATCCCTTTCCCCACCATGAGCTGTAGCTGCCTTTGCTGGGCACCCCTCTTTCTGCAACCACTCTCCCCCTTTTCATTACACTCTTATCTTTGCTCTTTTCCATGTATCCATCTCATTTCACCTAATTTCCTGTTCTCTCCATGCAAATTCACTCCACTCTATTCCTCTGTTCCTCATAGTATCTGGCATGCGTGTGTGTCAGGTACCATTATGACTTCAAAAGACTGGGTGGAGTAGAGAAATAACAAAGGTAAGATCACTGTCTTGCAGAGATTAACCACTGGAACTATATGGAAAACCAGCACTGATCAGGTTTCCTGCCAGATGTGGGGCTTAGGACACAGGTTGCAAGAATTCCAGCTTGGTCAATGATTCTGAGCAATTCTGAGTCAATTTCATGGATTTTTGCCTCAATTTCACCATGGGCAAAAAAAAAAAAAAAAAAAAGAAAAAATAAAATAAAAGGTTAATGGTAGCTACACTGAAGATAGGAAAGGAGATGGAAAAGAATGGATTGCAGACATCCACAGAAACAGAGAAAGAGAAGGATAGCGTGAATTAGAAACAAGTCGGAAGTTGCCTGGGGAATAATAGCACAGACAGGAGGAAGGCAAGATGCCTGGACTGACTAAAGTCACTATGAAGACACAATGGAAATCAGATACAACACTTCTTGCTAGTTTTGTGCTGCAACTCTGGCTAGTTCAGTATCAACATACAAGCTAATTTTTGTGCTGTGTGTTGCCACTCCCTTCTAAGTCCTCATTAATACTCATCCTCACAAAAAAACCTGTAGTGCCTTGTGAGCATCTCCAGCTTCCAGATGGATGGGGATGCTGACCCATCCAATTTGCAGTCTTATAATCAACATAGCAACTTGTGTCCTGAGCTCTCCAGCAAGGTCATTGCTTGTGTCCTTGAAGCTCCACTCCATGCATCCCACTGGCATCTCCTATGCAAAAGCTGCCATCAAGAGTCAGCAAGCAGAGGCGGCTGTGGTTTCCCAAGGGGCAGATGGTAATGCCATGCTGAAGATAGTAGGAGGGGGAACTTATATCCAAGTCAATTAGGATTAATGCAATGTGGGAAAGTATTAGTTCTGGAGCTGTAGGTTTCTCCATTAAAGATTGAAGGCAGATCGGAAAGGGGCGGGGGGGAACGAAGACAAGCTAGCAAAGACAGTGCCTTGGCTCTTCAGTCCTTTTTTTCCTTTCTCTGTTTTTTGGGAAGTGAGGAGGTGTGGATCTAAGACATTACACTCTGGAGATTGTCAGTGGCTCCCAAACCCATTAAGGCAGCAGTTTTCTTGCTCTTCTTTCCGTCTCTTTTGCTCAACACCGTTACACGCTGATAGTGGCTTGGCCCGTTATCAATGGAAAACTAAAGACATTTTCCAAAATGAAACATCATGGCATCAAAACCTTTGCCTTCAACTTCTTTGGGCTAAGGGGAACTCACTTTTAATGGTGTAGATGACAACAACAACAGTAAGGTTAAGTGTCTGCCTTTCTCACAGGGCTAGATAGCAAACAGGTAGGAGGGGCAGGTAAACTAGATAAACTAAGCATGCAGTGGGGATCTGCTCTCAACTGTGGCTCCACAACACTATAACCAGCTTCCAGGGTCTCCAAAAGTAGTAGAGGTGGAGGAACTGGAGGTCACAACCACACCATCAGTTTCTCTTGAAAGTAGTGTAATTTGAATGGTAGAGCTGGGGAAAGTACTCCTAAATCTGAGAAGTTGAAGGGCTCTGCTGTTCCTTTCAGTGCTGACTGCTGAAGGTACAGCAGCAGATCAATCTTCCCTTTCTCGCTGCCTGCTCACACACCTGTACTAAGAGGTTCCAAAATCCACTGTGCCTCCCTGAGGCAATGTCCCAGCTAGGTCAGTGCATAATAGTGCTGCAGCACTGCAGGCCAGTATGAAATAGGCACAACGGAGCACTCAGCCTGCAGAGGAGAAGGACCTGTCAATATTATTTGCCTGCAGAGTGCCACACATGCCGGAGGTGCTTTATAAATAAGTCAATAAACAAACAGCATCAAATTACAAGAAGAATGAATGATGATCCCGCTTTCCTCTTTATAAAGAAATAAATAAGGGTCAGAAATAGAAATTATGTGTATTTCAAAATCCACAAGGAAGCTCAGTTTTGACAATCTGATGATGCAGAGGAGTTCTCAAAGCAACCCTCTCCCTCTGAATAACAGTAAATAGCAGAGGACATTGAGGATGCTCACAAATTCATGATTTTAAGTATCCAGTTATATTTACAGTAGCTATGCTAATTGCTAAAGCAGCCAATTATGTACAAACGCATCTAATATAGTGGCAGACCCCTTCTCATTCTGGCTTGGAAATGCTGCAGTTGGCAATTCCCTCAGACCTTTACCCTTCACTGTTTAAATATAAGTGTGACAGGTAGTCCTCCAGAAGGAAGGATTACCTAAAACTAGATAAATACATGTAACACTGGACTGGTGCCTCAAAGAGCAGCAAAAAGAAATCCAGAGCTCTGCATGGGTTTGTCAACACTAAGGAAGCTGTTGTTAAAATGGCAGCCCTGTCTTCTGAAAAAAGAAAAAAGTCCCAAGCAAAACCAGGAAAGTCACAGCCTTTAAATCTTTAACATAACATTGTTATTTTGACTCAGCACTGAAGAGGGACAAGGTAGAGGATGGAAACATGTATCAGGTTTAGCAAATGCTCTGCATGGTTTCTATGTCTGGTGTTTGTTTGTTTTGGTTTTTTGTTGGTTTTGTGGTTTTGTTCTTTTTCTTGTTGTTATTATTATTGTAATGGAAAAAGAATTGTTGTGGTTTGAAATCCATTATTTCCCTGCAGTGTTTGCAACTCTAATAAAGCAGCCCCAGCTGTTCTCTACTGCTTACATAGAAACTACAGGTGTGCCCAAACATAAACAAAACAGGAAAAGTATGGAAAGCTAAATAGCAACAGGGAGAAGAATGGAGCCTGCACTCACAACCGTCAGGACTCCTGACATTTTTCAGCACTCAGCCCTGGCAGTAAGCTGCCATAGCACTACCCTGATGCAGCATCTGCAAAACCTGGGGCTGCAAGGAGGTTCAGGCACCTAGTTAACCCAGCTAAGGCTTCTCTTCCAGCCCAGGCTGTACCTCCATGGTGCACCATTAGCAACCATCCTCCTTTTGGCACTGATTCTTGGGAAGCAGGCATTTCCAGCAGTCTTCTTTGTGCTTGCTCTAGGAACTACTGACCTCTTTCTTTGAAGTCTGCTTTGGGGGTCTAGAATCTGCCATTATTTTTTTCCCTGAAAAGCTTCAAAAGACCCCAGATGAAAAAAGCAACCTAGGGAAAGCAGGACTTACTACTCTGAAAACTGCCAAGCGGCTCAGCCTGCTTGTGGAAAGGACCGATCTTGGAATTAAGACAGGACCATTAGAGATGCCAATGTGGGAAGCACAGGAAGGATACCATTGCACAGCCAGCTATAAAGCTTAAGTGCGACTGTCCTGAATTCTGCTTCAAGGGAGTGAAAAGTGGAAGCACCGTGCCTAGCTTTATGCTGCACACGCTGCGAAGTGCACATTGTAAACCTTCCCACCAAGAGCATTAACCAGGGAAAATGCTGGAGATTTACACAGTACTTTTACTTTGTAAAATCTAAGATACCAGCAATAGATAAAGGAATCTTAAAATGTAGGTGTATAACTTGGTGGCAGTACACAAAATCACAGTGGCCATGGAGGTGTGAATGAATTCAGATTGCTAACAGCAGACCAGATAGTGTGCATTAACCAAAAGAAAATAACACTGTCTCTTCTCATACTATTATTTATGTACATGTTCATGTTGTTAAATTGCAAAAGCCTTCCTTTAAGGAAAATGACACACTGAGGATGTTTACTTTGGTTTTGTTATTACTTTAAATGCATTTCTATTTGATTTCATTATTCAATATATATTTTCTTTTTCCAGTTACACTTGGGAGACAGGTACAGCATACATGCTTTCATACTTCAGTGTTGTGACAACCAGCATCAGAGTTGTTGAAATATCCATTTCAAAACCTGCCTTAGTGCAATCAATCAAATCCTTTCCTGCAATATAGGGAAAATAAACAAGGCTATTGGACTGCAACTCCTGGTTGGGCGTATGGAGTGCAAAGCATGGAAGACTAATGGGGAGGAAACAGAGAAAGAGGAATGCCAGAAAGAAAGATTATTTCAATGGCTCAAAGAGCTTAAAGAGTCTTAGAGGGGATTAAAGAATAAAACAATATATTAAAATTGCAAGGAAGCAAAATCAGAAATTCAGTCATCTCGGTACCCATAAGAACACATGGGCTATGTAGCATGAAAGCCTTAAGCGTCCTAGTTACGAGGAAAGATAGAGACAGCAAGAAAATTCTGCTATATTACTGCATATTCCTTCTGACCCTGAGAAGATGCCATACTCAGCCCCTCTACTTCTACCCCTCTATTTTAGTCATAAGACTGCCACCAATAAAAATGTTCATGATCATAGAGAGCCCCTCCTCCTGGGATGCATTTTATTCCCACAAAGATTTCAAAATTACTCAGAGGTCATTGTGCAGAGTGATTGATTCCTACTCATGTAGTAGAGATGTTCCAAATGCTTGCTTTCAAGCCCCTGATTTTTCTTGTAAAACATTTCCAGGGAGCTGCAACCTGTCCTGGCTTTCAAAGGACCCTGAGACAACGTGTGTTTGTGTGTGTGAGCAACAGATGCGTGAGTGGGGGGAACCCTGTTCTGCATATGCTGGCACCAACTGTGTTCCTTAAAAGTGTCTGTATTTTTGGTTAGCCAGAAACAGACCCCCAAATCCCTCTAAGCAAGACTCAGGGAGAGCATATGTTCAGAAGCACACTGACAATTAAATGAGAATTTCGTGTCATCTCAGTACAACAGAAACAACTGAAAACTATTTGTCTGGTTCAAGAAATGAAAAACTAGCACCACCAAATTACATAAAACTCTATTGCTGAAATTCTGACAAAACTTCCCATTTACAGTAGCACTGTGCATGTGTATTTTATATACATGCTTCTTTACTTCAAGCATGAAAAATGTCAGCCCAGAGGGAACTGTCTGAGAAAGTTACAAGCAGGCATTGAGCTTGGTACTCGTTTGCTTACTGTGTTCAGATTTTTATTATTTTTTTTCTAACATTTTTGATGGAAGTGTTGCAGCTTTTTGCTTTCATTTAGAAAGAAAATGTGTAGCAGACATATTTGACATACCGGTGCTTGAGTTTTCAAGGGAGAGTGAAGTAACACCTAACAAGAAAAATTCTATTCTACTGCTCCTTTTTTACTACCCCAACTCTTTCACCATCTCTTTTCCTGCTTTCACGTCTAAGCTTATTGTCTGTGCAGCTTATGAGAGCTGCTGGGAATTCTTTTCCCTCCCTTCCATTCCAGATCTCCTTAGCTAGAGCTTACAGCTCTTGAACTCACTGTAAACAACCCCACCAGATCATGAGTGTCCTTAAGAAACTGTTGCATAAAGAAAGAAGCTATAATGAGTAGCTGGAGAAAGGTGTTCAGTAGGCAGAAGGTGTGTTTTGGAACCCCTTCTGAGATAAAGGGGATCATGTAGTGTTTTCACAACAGAAGGACCGATAAGAAAAAGCTATGTGGGGCATTCACCAAGCTACAGCATCACTACCAGACCCGGGCAATACAAACACAGCCTGAAAGCAAAGTACTTTACCATGGCATTTTTGAAATCTGCTTAAAAAGCAACATACCTTACTAGATATCTATTTCACATAAAATTCTGCAATTCTGTAACCTTCTAAACGCATGTTTTATATTGCAAAAATTAGATGAAGCGCAGGGGATAATAAATACATGAAAAGTATCCAATTCTTCCTTGCCCTCTCCCTCTTCTCTACTTTCCTTTCTTTTCCTCTTTTGTTTTCCAAGTGAGCTGGCCACTAGAAGTCTTGCCCTGGCATTCTCACCCAGAAGGTAGTCGGCGAGCTGGGTGAGCTAGTAGTTGCAAATACTTGCTCAAAGGGGGATAGTAATGACACTTCAATCTTTTCTTTGCTGTGCCCTACAGTCCCCATACATGGGTATTGAAAACAGGTTTACAAAGCAGAAGACAGGAGTCTGTCAATATCATGAAACAAGCTGTTATTTCTCCAGTGAGTGCCAGAATAGGGTAGAGAGAACGGTGGGCGAGAAAGAAAGGACAAATTGTTTTATGACTGAAGCATGAATCCTCTGACTAATGCCTGTATGTGTCTATTTGCTTCCTTTTTTCGTTTTCTTCCTTTTCTTCCCCCCATTTTTTTCTCTTTGTGGGTATCAAATGCAAATCTGGGGTTTATCCTGTTTCACTACAGCACAAAACACACATGCATAGTCCTATTTTATAGAGGACTGTATGTCCTCTATAGCTTGTAGAAGAGGTGATCCTCCAAGACTCCTATGATCCCAGTCTGATATCCTGGCTTGAAACTCCACTTTGGAATCATCTCCTGTATCCTTAAATTCCCTCTGCAGAGGATTTAGCGAAGCTGTAGACACAGCCACCCTGTGAGGGAGATGCTGGCTGAGGTGGAATCAGTCTGAGATTGAATCTCCCACGGGGAGGTGGTGTGTGGTCTAACTTCCCACCAGAGTTAATGGGGACTCAGTCCTTACAGGCAGTGAAGTCAAAAGGTTAATTCAGCTGATCAGGAGATGTCTGCTCTAGGATGAGTTGAATTAAGTTCCTAGCCTCAGTTGGCTGCACTGAATCTCTATGAGCTATAATGGGTGTTTAGACAGCAACTCACACCTAGATACTTACAAGAAGACCCCTAAATTTAGACATTTTAATTTGGAGCTGAACCTTCTTCTAGGAGTCAAGGGAATCTCTGGCTCCTTTCCAGCTTCTTTGTGACAATAAAGAAGAGATTTATGCCTCAAATCCTCTCTTTTTGTGAAGAGGGACTGAAGTTTCACGTATTGTGTGCACCAAAAAATACATAACACTACACAAGAACTCCGCAAAAGTTGTGTGCGGGTAATGGTGGGCTATCACAGAAGGTGGGATATAGCACACTGGGACAGCTGTCAAACCATGATATCGGGCAGAACAACTCACTTCCTTGCAGAGCGCCAAGGACACACTCACAGGGTCTGGTACAAATGCCATTCCCAGCACCACCTGAGCTAGCCGTGATGTGCAGGAAGAATTATGGAGTGAGGACAGGCCTGTGCTCAAGGAAACCTTACTGAAAGGCAGAGTTTTATCAGCTCAGGTGCAGTGCCTTGCTATCACAGCACTATCTGCTGTCACAGCACTGAGCAAGCCCTTCCCTGCACCATGACATCTTTGTGTCATATTGGTCTACTGTGCAACATAGTTATGCTTGTAAAACACTAATAGGGAAGGCTTACAGGTTTTGGAGCTCCTCCTTCAGTGTTTGCATGAGGCTTTGATGGTCTTTTTTTTTTGTTGTTGTCATTGTTCTTAGTTTTGTTTTGTTTTTCAATAAAACAGAGCTGGTGTGAAGGCAGTTGTGGGCTGTGCTTAGGTAATATCCTGGAAATTGTTGCTTAAAATAAGCTACTTCTTCAGATCTGGAAATGTAAGGGACAGGCTTTCTATCTCTTCTATGCAAGAGTCCAGATAGAACAGTGAAACTCAGAGCCACATTAAAATGAAATAACAACATACAGCACTTATGCCTTTTCCTCTCCAAAGTACTTCACAAGCTTTTATTAAATTAAGTCTCATCACACCCTTGGGACATAGGTGCAGTAAATACCTCCATGAGAGGTGAGCAAGTAAGACACAGAAAACTCTCCACAAATACTCCTCTGACTGACTGTATGAATTGATTCATTTCAGTGGCACCCTTGTGCTGTCATTTCCCACGGAATTTCAAGCAATCAAATTTTACTGCCACAAAGGGCTTGCAGGAAATGAACTGCAAAGTTGTACACAAGAGAATTTGCTTATGAAAGGCACATGAGCAGATCCCAGGAAAGAACAGGAGTGGCAGCTCTCTATGACCGCGTCTCTCTGTGTTTGGGGT
The DNA here is from genome assembly GCA_013399855.1 of Oxyruncus cristatus. Lineage (NCBI taxonomy): Eukaryota > Metazoa > Chordata > Aves > Passeriformes > Cotingidae > Oxyruncus > Oxyruncus cristatus. Next base: position 1,488,530 of record VXAY01002774.1, on the reverse strand, counting down.
AATAATCCAAATGTTAAGCTATGCATTTTTAATCTATTTATGTATTTTAATTAAGCAGCTAAATGAAACAGGGAAACCTCTAGCAAGTAGGTCTACTTTCAGGGTGTAAGCCAGTTTGCTTTCCACCACACAAGTGGGTACACTGACCAGTGGGCACACTGACCAGTGTCTCGAGGGCACACAAAATAATGGATGGGCTTGCCAGCCACAGATCAGACAAAAAGATGCTGCCAACTCCTGAATCAGTGCTTTCTGTTTGGTGTCTAGGAAAACTCATTTCCTGGCAGGAGCAGTCATAGAGACAAAAAGAGGTACCTTAGTGCCTAATTTAAGTTCAAAATGTCTTAATGCAAAAATATATAAAGCAAACGTGCAATTGCTCAAAAAGTCGTTTGGAAGGAAAATGTTCCTCCTCGAAGGAAGTGAAAAAATACCAGGGGTGGGGAGAGAAGGGGAGAAAGGGGAGGGCCAGGGAGGAGGCAAGGAAGCAGAAACCAATAAAAACCCCAACAATCAAAACTCCCCAACAAACAACAGGAACAGCGTGAGGTTGTACCTGGGACATATTGAGCTCTACCTATATTTCACTCTTCCTTAAGTTCAAGAAACTCAGAACATTTTAGAAGTAAACGTAGAGCCCAAAAATTGCTTGCAGAAATGGCTCAGTTTTGAATCATTTGATTTGAATAACTGAAAGTAGGAAACACATTTGAAAAATCCAAAATCCTCCTGAATGTGTTTTGTAAACAAAAGAAGCCACAATTTTCAAATTAATTGTACAAACCAAATGATTCTATTAGTTCTAATTATCAACTGTATTTTACAAAGAGGAAAAATGAAGCAGAGAGGAGCTAAAAGCAGTATCCCCTTCAACGCGTGAATAATTTTGCCAGGTTTTGTTTTAGATCTGAGGCACTTTTGCTTTCTTTCTACCTTCTATGCTCTGCAGCTTCCCTGCTTGGAGCAGGGTCAAAGGAAGCAAAGTTCTCAAACTTACCTGGTAATTTTCAAGACAAAAAAAAAAAAAAAAAAGATTAAAGTCCCAAATTTTATATTCATGGCTGTAAAGTCATCCTCCTTCTGCTAATTGTATTGAAATAATTATGTTTTTAAAGGACTCCAGATAAAAAAGGTAAATGCACTCAATTTTTTTTCACCTTAAAAAATTTTTTTGTCAAAACTATTTTTCAATGAAATTTGGAGACTGACTCATCAGAGGTGTTCCAAAGAAAATATCTATATTTGAATTGAAAAATCAAACACCTAGAAGTATAGAATCATACTCCAATTTACATAATCTACTGCATCATCACTATGTACAAGATAATTTCCATTCTTCACTTCCAAACAAAGTATTTTGGAAAGAGGTAGGCCTCTATTTTGCTGAAAAAGAAAATCTGAATAAAAGGCTTTAATCATGGGGAAAGGAAAATAAAGTCTTTTTTTGGAAAACAACACAAATGAAAAACCACATAAGTTCATCAACAGTGAGAAGAGCAAAACTACCTTTGGTCAGCTCCAGACATGACATCTTTTGTATAGATGATCCCATCAGCAAACTCAGAGGGTGGTGCCCCTTGGAGTTTGGATCAGGTAAGTATTATTTTTTTCTTTTGAGCCTAAGGGTTATTATTTTAACAAACCTATTTCCATCATCACATCTCCTTTTTTTGCTAGAAGAGGTTAAAAAGCTTCAAAATGCATGGGGAAAAGGGGCAATTCTTAAGAACACTGTAACGTTACGGGGGACTGTCGGCTAATAATGTGTGTTGGTTTGGTAACAAGCTGAAGCAGAGAGCAGCGGGGGCACTGCTTCATGACTGCAGCTTTTTCAAAAGGTACTGTTAAAAATATTGCAGGGAGAGAGACATGTGAGTGAAATCTTTAAATGTTTCAACAGGGAGGCCAGACACTGAACTTCTGCCCACTCCAGAGCTGACACCATCTTTCAAAACAGAGGAGACTGACCTTTGCAGTTGAGAATCACTGAGTGGCAGCAGGAGGGTTCCTGCATTTGTTTCTGAGCCACTTGCAACAGGGAGAATGGTCATTTGAGAAAGACAGGGAAAGAGAAACAGGGAATAGTCATTTGAAACCATGGTCGAGTGAGAAAAAAAAATAAAATCTTTTTCCCTGGGAACTGTTTTGGGGGGAGAGTGGTAGGATATTGGTTAAAGAGATTCTCCCATCAGTCCCTAATGAAGGACAAAAAATGCTCACAAGAGGACAAGCACAATTAATTCTCTCCTGCTTTATGAGGAATGCAAGATCTGCTAGTCTGCTCAAGGGCAAAGCAACAGGTTCTGGTAAATCTTGCAGCACGTACTGGACATCCACTATATCACCTACCTCCTCTTCTCCCTCAAGCCACATTAACCATGAACACCATGTCCCGCTCCATTCCTTGAATCACTCTACCATCCAGGTTTAGAAAACCATTACGATACAGACTCCTCCCCTCTGCTCTGACCAGCTTTACCAGCAGAAAACAAAGCAACGGGTGAAGAGAAACAGAGCAATACTTGCATTGCAGCAATGAAACCTGCTAGTGAAGAAATGAGGCAAGTCAGGACGCTTCAAACAACGTGGCTAAGTTTGAGATAATCCTGTATGGTCCACCAATGAGCCCAACCAATCAACACACTGCCTTTCTTGGGAAGCGAGCACCAGCCCCTCTCTCGCTAAAGTCCTCCTAAAGCAGACCCTTCCCTGTGTGCCTGAAGTACAGGAGAAACCTTTCACTCCCAGTGCCTGGACCAGCACCACAGGATCACACACTGAGCTCCAAAGTGCAAGTATCCCAGATGGAGCTACATCCTCGTTAAAGATAAAGCATGGCCTCAGTGGCTTTGCTTGAAAGTGTCAAGACTGACTGCCCAAAACTCATGTCCTCAGCATGTACCAAAACAGAGGGAAAACCCTGCATAGATGGAGGAAAACACAAAATTAAGGCAGTCCCTGACCATTGCCACATGACCTTGGACAGATTGCACCTCTTCTTATCCTGTTCTTCTCTGCTCTTCCCCTCTAAGCACATTGCCACATCCACTGCTGTAGAATTCAGATGTCAATGACTGCATGAGGACTAATTTAATTGATGTTTGCCAAGTATACAGCACTTGTCAGATAGAAAAAAACCTGCCTAAAATGGGGAAGCTGACCAGTGAGTTTCCTGTGAGTAAGCACCATGCTATAGTCATGGGGAAAAAGACCAGAAGATCGCTGCCAGGGAAGGGAGAAGAGGAATCCATGTCCAGCTTTAAGTAAATATGAGTTAAAGAGGAGCCTGGGCCAGCACTTGAAAACTGAGTAGATAGCAGAGCAGAAGGCTAATAAGGAGATTCAGCTGATAACAGCTTAGCTAAAACATCTATAGATGAAGAGGTGGTGCAGGAATATAGGTGTGTTCAAGAAAAACTGACACGGAAAAGCTTTGTTTTGTGGGGTTTTTATGCTCTAATTAAAATCTCAAAATCTTCCCTAAGTCACCAGGCTAAAAAAAAAGAAAAAAAAAAAACCCAAAACAAAGAACAATGTACTTGGGCTAGTTTAAGTGTTCCATATTCATAGATGAAAACAAGCAAACAAGACTCCTCCCCTATTATGAAAATATCACATTTTTTCATTCTGTTTCAATCTGAATTTTGTCAACATCAACTTAACTTCAAAAGCCATTGATTTTGCTGATAAAATGGAAAATTTTTCATTGATATTTTTCTAGTTCTCACTTCTTGTTTGTAGCTACAGGTGAATGAAGAATTACTGGGGTTGAATTTTTACCACTGTAAGACTGTTTTCCCTCTTTGAAGATGAGAGATTCCCTTCTACATGTTCAGAGTATGCTGAGACAGCCTTAACGTGAGGTTTAAATCCACAACATGCTCTGTGCTGTTAACCTTTGGAAAGGATAGAGCTTCTGTCTCTCTGCTAGGAACAGGAACATATGGCAGCATGCCTTCTGAACGATTTAGTTAGTATTTTAAAAATCTTGCCCCAAACATCTTCCCTTCTCACAACACTACACAGCTTGCTCTGTGCTGGTAAGCTTCTGCCATCCTCCCCTCTATCCCAGAGAAGCCAGTTTACCACCAGTGTTGTTTCAAGATACAACTTTTTTTTTTTTTTTTGGTGATTTACATAGAAAGAAGAGCTATAGAAACTAGAACCCCATGAATATTCCAACATTTTGCATTACTACCTATTAATCCCTCTCCTCTCCAGAGATCAGCCATTGCTGATTTAAGAGACTCAGTTTTCTCTTCTTTAAAGGTATCTCCAGACCATCTTAAAGAGCTGAGCAGACTTGGAGAGATAAGAAGGAAAATATGCCTCTAAAGATGCTTAATGCTCAATTCTGAGCGTGTAGAGATGCTCGCAAACTCTAAGCCCCACAAAGGACCGAGAGGTTCAGTTCCATTCAGTGTGTATATATTTACCCTTGTTCAGAGCATTACAGAGTTTCCACTACAGTCCTTCCAAAAGAGATATAATAAGTAGGAAAGCTTTCTGTGACAAAGTGCTCTGGCACATTCATCTAACAGTTTAGCAGAACAATGCAGAGATGGAGTCTGTAGCTAGAGAAAACAGAGCTGTCGCTTAAAAGCTCTAATGTTAATAGTTGTTCTGCAAAGCCCATCACAATGAAAAAAAAAAAGAATAATGAGGGAAAAGGGAACTTAACAGTGTGAGGGCCACAGAAGTGGCTGAGACATTCAAACAATAGGTGCAGTTCTAGAAGAAAATCACAGAAGCATTAATTTGGGGTCTTCCCCAGCAGTGCAAAGGGACATTGCAACAAGGACCTCAAGGAATAGCTGTGGAAATTGCCCCAAGAGCTGCCTGAGTTGCTGACGTCCTCACTGCCCACCTTTGCTCTGACATTACTGCAGCAAAATTGCTGGGGCACTCTGAGATACACTGCAGCCACAGCTCTGTGTGCAGGGCCACTATAATCCCATTACCCACGGAAATGCAGTCTCAAGAGTAGCAGCCTGTGAATGAGGCAGCAGAGCTGCTCTCCCCCGGCCTCAAGGGAGAGAGGAAGACTGCAGGTACATTGACAGAGTTTGTAATAAATGCAGGTGCATGTAAGGAGGCTTACCAGCCCAGGATTTAATCTAGCAGAGATGCCACATTTACTCTAGAGCCCATGCTGCTCTGCTTTCCTGTTGCTCGTTACCCATACTAACACCTTGCTAATTAACCCTAGCACTGCTGCAGGCATAGCCTCCCCCAAAGCGGGAGAGGAGAGGAAACTTAATGACAGATTAGCAATGCTGCTGTGTGAAGGGAAGAGCAGCTTGCAGTAGCCAAGCTAAAATGAAAGGAAATGCTGAATGTGTTTCAGGCAAGCAAAGTGGAAGAGCTGAAGCTGCTTGCAGCAGGTACGACTTAAATACATCATGCATAATGTGGTGGAAAGATCCCTACCTGTGTTCCCCAATCAGATTTGACAAGAAAGCCAGTAAAATGCTGGGACTGAGCCATTTAGGACATCAGGTTAGATTCTGCCAGCTGGTAGATAATGCCTAACATGTCCAAAAAAAATTTTAACTTTTTAGTATGCTTGGTACTGTTAAAGGCTACCCCTTCCCCAAATGCCCAGGATAACATTCTGGTCTTCCCACTTATATTTTCAATTATGTATCAAACATGACTAGTTACTCCCCTCAGCTTAATTTATTCTCTCTCTCTCTTTTTTTTTTTTTTTTTTTTTTTATACACTNTAGGAGGTGGTTTTTTTTTTTTTTTTTTTTTTAACACTCCTGGCTCTTTATATGCTGGGATTGCACCAGACAATCCATTTGTAGAGGAAGAAGGGCCAATAACACCTCTGTGGAAATACTTAAATGTATTGCCCTTAAATCAATGCATCCCCTCAGCTGACACACGCAGAGAATGAGCAGATAGTAAATATTTCTTCAAAATTCCCAGACTAATAGTGAGCTATTGCAAGCGATACCCCATGGAGAAAACACCCTTTTCCACCCATCTCTGTCTCCTTTCAGCACTCTATGCTGCTATTGGGATGCAGACCCAAACGCATTAGCCAGAGTCCCTGTGGGGCTGCTACCTCGCACCCATGTAAATCGACCGCTGTGAGTGTTTCCAGGATTACAGGGCAGCAGACAACTTGAAAAGGACTATCACAAACTAATGTTTACATTATGAACCCCATGTTCTCGCCCTCTTAGGGCTCCCTACCATCCCCCTGGTTGCAAGCAACTAGACTTTGGGTTTCTTTGAACTGAGCTAACAGAACTCATTTTTAGTTGTTCCAGCAGCAGAATACATAACGAATACCATCAGCAAAAACAGGAGAACAAGCAAAGAAAACAATTGAATTAATGGCTGATATTTTTGCGTCCCTGTAATCTTCCTCGTTCCTTCCCTAAGGATGCCTCTGAAGGGAGATGCCAGAGCCCTGACTGCAAGGGAGATGTTACACGGATGAGGAGCCACTTCAGTACGACACAAACCTGTTTTATCTGTCAATCAAGATGGGGGATGAACAGTCGTTTAGCAACAGTGTCACTGAAATTATATTGCTTTGCTTTTGAAGTACATAAATATTTGATTCTCTCTTCCTTAACTTTTTGCTTCTTCCCTTGTTTTAAAACAGAATCTCGCAGATTTTAAAATAAAACCATCATTGGCTTTTTTTTTTTTCCTCAGTCACATACAGCTGGTTTAAAAAAAAATATCTGAGTGTCTGTGTGTACAAGAATTGGCATATATCCTGCCTATGGCCGATAAAAAGGAAAAAGAAAAAACAGGGAGACAATATATTGGCCACTGGAATGTGGCATGTTTTTGTCCCTATTCAGCTGTGTAGTTTTTCCTTTAAAATCTGATGAGACTGTTTTCAGTGAGAGGCTGCAAGCCCCAAGGTCTCCACACTTGCCATACACCAAACGCCTCGTGCAATGCTGATGGTAGCCACTGGCCTGCTCTACCTGGCCCATGGCTGGTTGGGTGCCCTGAACTTGAGCCTCATCCACCTCTGAAGTACAAAGGCTGTTCTCAGCAAGAGCTCTGCTCCTTCAGAAGTCTCAGGGGCCGGTGACAGGCTGCCAGGGGGTAAGTAAACCAGCTTGGGGAGGAAAATTACAACTGTGCAAGTCATATTAACTGAGCCAGGTGGACCTTGGCAACAGAAGTTTGGACAAGGCACTGAAAATTTGTCCCAACTGGAGCACAAAAAGCCCTATTTTTTTTGAAGTCTTGTCCTAGTTACATACAGAAAACACCTCTGGATATGCTTGTCTCATGAAGACCACGGGTATAGATCAGTTATTTACACAGAATTCAGCTTTCTGAATTTTGAAGGCTGGCCAAATACAAAATAACTCTTTTTTGCCTAATTTACATAGCACAGAGTAGTCTATTGCTACTGCTGCTGCCTTAGCTCAGATGCTAGAGAGATTCTTTTGCTACTGAGAGTTGTGTGTAACTCCTGTCCCCAAAAGATGAGGGCGAATGCATCGTCACACAGATTGTTTTTCTATGAGAGCAAATCCTGTCTGTGCTGTGTCCTGGGATAACATAACATTCTTCAGCTCCATAAGAAAAATGTCACATCTATGTAAAGGATTTTTAAGTGTTAACCCAGGATTGTGAGGGACTTCTGCATAAAACAGATGCTAGATGGTATCCATGGTCACACTAACACCGAAGCAGGGTTTATCACTTAAGAATTTGCCCTCAAGGGTACACAGCTATTTAATGCTTTAGAGAAAAGAAACAAACACAAGCAGAGTCTTAACCAAACCAGGTAAACCTGAGGATTTCTGCTTTCTGGGAATCTCTACTTTAGGTAATTTTGCAGAAATTGCCTGCTGAGGAATTTGGGAAATCTGCTGCCGAGCGAGAGGGATGTGGAACATGAATGCACAGCACGGCCTCTTCAGGCTGCAGTTCCACTGTAGGTTCAACACTACTGCAGCTTTGCCTTTACTCCATCTGTAGACAAACAGTCTTATCTGCTCCCTTCTCAAACCCATTGCTGGGCAGGAATGGAAATTGATTAGCACTGACACCCGTTAAAACTCTTGCAGAGCAGGATTCTCAGAGACCATGGTGCTCCAAAAAGTGTACTTCTGAACAGCTCACCCCATGCGCTGGTTTCTGGAAGTCTCGTATGATAAAGGACCGTAAGTTTGCTGAAACCAGAAAGTTTCTGCAAAGAGTTTTGATTTCAACAAAATGGTATTCACTAATGAGAACCCATATCAGTGCAAAACTCCCAGTTGCTTCTCTCTCTGGCAGAAAAGTGGTGAAAAAAAGAAAAGAAAAAACACTAATGCTTTTGTATGCAAAAAGATGTTTCCAGCTAGAGGGAAAAAAAAAAATCAAATATTTGTTCTTTTAAGAGTAGAGATTTGGAGCAGAGAGGAACAAGGTAATTTCACATGTTCCTGTGAACAAGCTGCTGCAGATAGCTTCCCTAGATAATAAGTAGAAATGAGTGAGAAGAAACGGATAGGGGAAGATCTATAACAGTGCAAAGAAATGTGTGATCAGCTAGGGAATTCCTTTTAGGAACCTTGTAGAGAATATTGTATTTGCCAGACCAGATCAGACCGCTGGGCCAATCAAGTGCAATTTAAGCTTTAAGTGTAACAGCTTGATAAATCTGGGTCAATGCACCTACACGCAGGTACAAGTTTAATACCACTTCATTAGCAGGACTGCAGCACCTAACATGGAGCATATCTACAGGTCCTGGAAGAGAGAAGCTATTGGCATTTATGAGGTTGCACAGTTAAATCAATGAATTTCTCTTAACAAGTGACCAGAGATTGGTCCCGCTTTACAATTTCTAGTCTGCAGCAGCAGACGGTGCTGATGCTTCAAGTATAAGTGCAAAACAGCACTGCAATGCTCCTCCAGCCAGTGTGTAACACCGTGCAGGAGGCTGGAAAGGGAAGAACTCTTCTTTTTTGAGCCCTTACATTCAATCAGTGTTCACTGGAAATGTATTATTTTAGATGCAGCAGACCCGCAATTACTATTAAACACTTGCAAAACCCAGTGCTGACCTGTTTAAATCCATCTTGGCACCTTGTGGCTCTGCCACAACCTGACACAAAGGGAGATTTTATCTTTTCACTTGCTCCAGGTTACTACAGAGGAACTTTGGGGCTTCCTCAACAACAGAGGCATCCCAGAATTTTTAGCTGTACTTCTAGGATCTTATCTCTGCAGTGGGGGCTGAGGAGGACAGCAAAATTCTTGACTGCCCTGGCCAGCAGCTGGGAGAGGGAGAATGAGATTGAGTCTCTGCTCTACTGAGACTATGGAGAGATCAAAAGACTCCGTTATTAAAAAATAAAATTGGCAGTACTAGATCCACATCCCCAGTTCCTTCCCCCCATAAATGGGAAGGGTACAGTTTTCTTCTGCTCCTTCCCTGACTACCACCCACGACATCAAGACTGATCCAGGCCTCACTGCATTAACTCCAGGGTCACTCATCAGTTTTAGTAAAGAGCCCTCTTTGTATTGCAACCTTCAGAGTCTGAGTGGAGCTCAGAGTTATTCATATCAGCTGCAAGTTTACTGCTACTACACAGGGACCTCTCCCAGGACTGCAGTACAGTCATACATCAGACCAGAACTAATGGCAGCCTATTGGATATTTCCAGCATAAAAAGTTGTGCACCACCTTCCAGATGAGCCATCACACTCACTGAATTACAGTACACTTCTATTTTGGCAGCCACCCAAGGCATACAGAGAACAGTAAGTATTGTAGGCACACAAAAAGCATAACGTGTTGTCAGACCCTAGCAAATTCAGGGCAAAACCTACTTGCAGTCAGGGTTGGATGGGGCATTGAGCAAACTGATCTAGTGGGGATGGCATCCCTGTCCATGGTGGGGGGCTTGGAACTGGATGATCTTTAAGGCCGCTTCCAACCCAAGCTGTTCTCTGATCCAAGGCAAAATCTGTCTCTGCAGCTGCCCTGTCTCTGTCATAGATTTACCTGTCCCTTTCTCAGAAATGACTTTCAAGGGCTGCTAATGCAAACCCAGACTTAATCTAAGTGGGAAAAGCTCCATAGGCATGTAATAGGTCTTTTGGAAATGAAAAGTGGTCTAAGAGATCTAATGAGCTGAAAGGCAATTATTTACTGAGGCTGCCAGATGCAGATGAACTCTGCAGGGCTCACTGACTCCCAGGATGCCCATCTGATCTATCCAGCCTGCATTGCTGGAGTGCCACCAGACCAGGCCTCCTAAAATCCTAGCAGCCCTTACATCTATTCACTGAGTGCTCCACTCTGGGTTTTTGTGACCTGACCATTATTATCCAAAACACTTCATGCACTTGAGTTAGTCCTTATGGCCCTTTAGAGACAGCTTTGTCTACACAATTGCCCCTTTTTGGACAACATCTATCTATAGAATATGAAGTTCAAAAGCCCTCAGGTGCTTTGCTGTAACATACATGACAATATTCTGGAAATTCATCTGTGTGGGAAAAGTATCTGGCTCTGACAAAGGAATAGTTGATAAAAGGAGAGAATACTTCTTACTACTTCTCCAATAATAATGACAGCACTTAACCCTAGGGAAATACTACATAGAGAAAGATGGCCTTGGTAGTAATCAGAACAACAATTTGCAGGCTAAAATTGCCATCCTGCACACACTTCTTCCTGGAAGCAGGACTAGAGGATTTTGTAGAGTGAATATGACACACAAGTGAGGGTGAAAGAGCATGGAAAAGCATGGAAAGAGCTGCAGCAAGAGTGATGGTAGATGCAGGAATACAAGCAAGGATGGAGTCTGAGCACAAACACTCTTGTTCTCAGCTCTGTCCCCCCAAACAGAATATAATATCCCTTCAGTGCCAGCCATCAGCCAGGTGATTCCTTGTATGTCAGAAATCCCATAGTCACTAGCAGGAAGTCTTTCACATCCACATACATGTGTTCATGCATGGGCTGGGAATGCTAGGAAGCAGCCAGAGGCATCACTAGGCTTCAAGTGCAAAGAATGGCAGTGAGAGGAGGACAGGATGGTGAGCATGGGGCTAGCAGGAGCTTGGATAGCACAGGGGACTTGCAAGCAGGATAGGGAGACAGAAAACAGACCAAAGGTAGTATTGGAGATAGGGAGAAGTTTGCAGCTTGTTTTATCTTAGCTTCACGCCCATCCTTGATCTTTTCCACTTTTTCTCACTGTGTTTTTTGTTTTCACCTTGAATTTCCTCAAACTGCATGGTAAGCAGTACTGCATCCCCACACCTGTGCTTTACTCCCTCAATTCAAAGCCCCCCATCATCATGCTGTGGTGATCCCAGACAAGCCCCAAATGACACAGATCATTCAACTCTCGTGCGGATGTCACCTAATGAAGACATCTATAAATATGGGCACATTAGAGCTCACCATCTGGCTGTGCCTCTTGGATGGCTCTGCTCCCCACAGACCAGTGGGTATGGAGATCACTGCAGTCAACCAATTATTCCTCTATTTCCTGTTCCAGCACTCACAGGCACGGATGCCCTCGGCAATGCCGCTGGCGGCCGAGACCACAGGCAAAGCAGTGTGCCATTCAAAGCAGAGCAGTCAGCTGAGCCCCGTTGTGCTGCCCCGCCACACACTACTCCCAGGGTTGGCAGCACTGGCCCTCTCATCAGCCTCTTTGCTCCTGAAGGTCCAGGTCTCATTTATGCACCCCAACAGCACTGCAAGGATGACAAGCCCCCTCCTTTCTATCCTTGTCTGGGTACCACCAGCTTCAGCCTTTCTGTCAATCTCAACCGCATTTCTCTTTTCTCATCTGCCTCTGACACACCTTTTCTTCAGCACTGGGCACAATTTTTTTGTCCACTAGGCAAAATGACAAATGGAAAATATTTGTTTCCAGGAAGACTCAAGACCTATAATTTAATTTTTGCTTGCTTGTTTGTTTTATTTTAGAAAACAATCTTTTCAGATTGGCTGAAAGATTTTACTTGACCTACATGAAAAAAAAAAAAAAGAAAAAGAGGCCTTTTCTTTGCAAAGTTCCTTTTTTTTTTTTTTTAAGGAAGTTTTCCAAAACAAAACTGTCACTGCAAAACAAAAATAGTTCATCTTCTCTAAATAATTTCTTCCTTTTCCCTTCCCCAAACCAAGCATGACGCACAGAGAATGTAAGCCCTCCCCAAACTTTGTGTTTAGGAAGGCAAAATAACACTCCTGCTGACATTTTCCTGCCTTCCTACTCTTTTTTCCCTGTTTTTCCCTGCAATCATCTGCCTGTTCCCAAATATCATCACAGTTGCTGGACCAAGTTCTCGGAGAGAAACCTGCGCACAGAGAAGTTCACTAAACTGCCACAGCATGTTTCGCGCTCCCTGAACAGTCTGTTACCACAGGACACCAGAGATGATTGTATTTTCTTTGAAGTACATGAATATTTGATATCCTCGCTCCCTTCCTCCCCACCTTAATTATTCTGTTATTTTGAAACACCAGCTTGTATGCAGTATTTAAATAAAGCTGTTTTCGGAGCCACAAGCAGCTTGAAACAGTCAGACCTCTTAAAATATATATTGCAAGTGATGTACATCCTCCTGTTCAGCACATAAGTGGCAGAGAGCAAGGCACAACCTCAGGAATCCATACAGGACAAAGGGCTACAGAGGCAACCTTTTCCTTCTGAAAGCTTGGGTTCCCTCAGCAAAGAAATCTGATCAGGTGAGTTGAGACACAGCATCTCAAGACTATTCCCTAGCCACTCTGTGCAAGTCACTGAAGGGTCAAGCACAGACAACTTTGCTTGGGAAGGTGTCTGAAAATGCAGGAGATGCAGTGGGTAAAAACTGAAGGAAGCAATGGGAGGGAAATATTGAAAGGTGCAATTTGGAAAAACAACAGCTTCTGCAGGGCAAGGGAGAGAATGAAAACACATACAGAATTTATGATACATAGAGCTATGTTAGATAATTACAGGCCAACATACGTACAAAAGGGTTCTGAGGATTTGGGTGACTCAGCTGCTATGGCCAGATCACACAAATCTTTCCTTGAGGGCCACGAGCTGCAAGGATCTTGCTTTGCCAGATTTTGAGCAGCCTGTTTAACAGAACGTCTTTGAGAGATGCACAGAAGCCCATTTGCTTTGAGTCGTGACATTTTTACACAAAAACTTCAGCCCAACCAAAGAATCACTGAACACCTCTCTGTGTATAAACCCAAAGCACGTGGCTCTAACTGCAGGTCAGGAGGTGGGATGTTGCATACCTCAAGCAAGTCACAGCATTGCTGCAAATTCATAGCTGTGACATGACTCTCAGCGGTGGGGCTGGGTTGCTTTTCGTAGAACCCTTAAGGTTGGAAAAGGCCTTCAAGACTGAGTCCAATCCTTTCGGGCAGCTGTAGCCCCACAAAGTTGTCTATTACATGAAGGAATCAACATTAATGGAGGCAGTCACTTGCACCAGATGAGGGTGCTACAGACCTGGCAGCTGTTACAGCTGCTTGAGCAATGTGTCCTGGATTACTTGGAGGTGCTTCCCTGAACAGCTGAGAGAAAAGGAAACGAAGCATGCCTCTGCACAGGTCAGGGGAGGCCACGCACCATAAATGTTTGTGCAGGTGGATGAATAGCTGTGCCCACAGATGCTCACAAGTAGGGCAAAGAGTAAACATGCATATTTGAAAACTCATCCATCTCTATTACAAAAATGAGTCATATCATCCCAATACCACTTTTAACTTTGCAGAGGCACAGCAGGTAGCTGGGATGTTGTAAAAGGACTGCCTGCATATGTTAGGGTTGAGTGTCCTGAGGTTTGTTTTAGACTTCCAAGTTGATGTGGCACTCTTCTGGGAATGTGCACGTGACCAGTAACAGGGGCACATGACATCTTCCCAGATTTGCCTGTGGGAGAAAGTCATGCTCCTTATTTCTTGCGTGATGGTGCATCTCTGCATCAGCTCTTCATTATCAATCATCTGCAGTAGATTTTGTGCTCTTATTACCTTGTAAAATCTCCCTGCGCTGTCCACATCCCTTCCTTATAAAACCTCAGCAAAGGTGAAAGCTTCTGTGAGGAGGAAACTTTAACCAGTTGGAGAGATGCTTATGAAGAACTGAAAAAGTTACAAGTGTCTCCCTGCTCTTCCTATTTTGCAGTTAATATTTCTAACACCATGTTCCCAAACCAATGCTGCTCAGTCATTGTGGATGAGAAGAGGTGGAATTTTAACTGGGTTCCATGCGCAAGACAGGGGAACATGTTTTTAAACAAATTATAGGAGATAGCCATGTGCAAACCTTTCAAAGGCACGAAGAAAGAGACCCTTAAGTAAGTTCCATATGCATAAAAACCCACCCTACAAACAACTTTACAGTGCAAGGACACATCACACTCCAGTTGCCCCACGAGGCACAGGGGTTGCAAGTTCCATGCTTTAACATTGTACAGCCAAGGCGACCCTCTCCTCCTCCCTCCCATGCAGGAACCAAGAGACGGGACTAACACGACACGCGTGCCAGCAGCTACGGAAAGCAGAGCAAAGACTGCAGCACGATGAGTACTCTGACAGAAGCACAAAGCGTAATATTTATTTACTGCCTGTCAATGTCTAGCCTGGATGGGATGCTGCATCTCCATAACTGTTATAACTGCTCATTAGACATTAACAGGACAGGATTTTGTTGCAGTCAGGTCATCTGAGTTGATAGGAAAGGGGGCAGCAAACAGCAGTGGAGAAAACCAAAGTGAAAGGGACGGAACAACAATCATCTGCTGCAATAGTCAAGTCAGTAATGAGTTGGCTGCCTAGTGTGCATCACTGCTGCTTTCTAGTAAGCGGAATTAGGAGCAGAGCCATGTGTCAGGGGCTCCATACTGTCAGCTGTTAGCAGAGACATTGATTTAACACAAGTGACAACAGCACAAGCTTTGTCAAAGGAGAAAACCCCCTCCTAGCTGCCAGGCAACCACAGCATAGAACAGTGATACTGGTGACCAAACAGCCAGCGTGGCTACTGACCCCTTGGCAAGACCCGCACTGAAATGCAGTTTTATTAAACGTAATAGGCTTAGCACTGTGAAAGATTTTGAAACTGTCATGTACATGATGCACATGCAAAAAGATTCAGAAATAATCCACTACCTATGAGAAAATGAAGCAGAGCATTCCAGACATAATGCAAAGCCTGCCTGGGAGCTTGGGCAAGAACACGGCTTCGAACAGTCCATGTAGCCCTGATTGCTTCCCCTAGTGCTGAAGGGAGGGAGGGGAGGAAGACTGGGAGTGGGCAGGTCCCGATCCCAAGAAATACAGTCTGTGGGAGAGAAAAGAGATCATCCGTCTGACAGTCCAGAATGAGGATAGCAAAGAGAAAACCTTCAGGGAAAATTGCAGTCTTTCATCCCAGAATGAGTCTGGACTCTGAAATCAGCACACAATATACGAGATTGAACACTTGCAGGCTTGGGCCTGTTATTGAAGTAATCTTAGGTAGAAAACAACACCCGAAGTGTCAACTTCTTGTTTACATCAAGAAATAGATTATGGTTATTCTCTAACTTAGTTGACTGAAATTACCTAGAGAAGCTCAGCCACAAAAGCCTTGTCTGAAAAGTGTAAAAGCTGTAGAATATCTTTCCTCAGAGTTTGTTCTTCTCTGCATCCATCCCACCTACTCAGCAGATTAACATGACCATTCACTACATTTTAGCAAAGCTAAAAGACATACAGTATGTTTTTTCAACTGTAACCATTTTTCTGTGTCTTCCCTTTTGCGCACGTATGATTTACCAAGAAGCAAGCTTGGCTTCCAGGTGCCAAGATAGACTATTGATTTGGAAGTGAAGGGGGAATTAAAAAAAACACCCAACCCCCTATTTTCTGGATATGCAAAGTGACACCAACTTTCTTAGACTGAGTAAGGACCAGCAACTTGTCCCAGGGGTTCTGCATACTCAGATTCTACACAAAACTGTGACTACATTTTGTTTTCAGGAAGGTTCCTGGCCACCCTTGAGAACTGAAGCTGGAACTCTATATAGGGAGCATGGCCAGAAACAGCACTGGGTACAGAAGAAAAAGNGGTGAGGGGGTGGGTTTGTGTTATTTTTTTTTTTCCTCCAGGAGTATGTTTCCTCAGCTCAAAACATCAGTTTAATTCACACAAAGAAAGAGTACAGCAGAAGGCAACTACGAGAAACTGATAGGTGGTTGTGGAGGTATGTGTTAAAACACATACAGCCACATGTCAAACTCACATTTCTGATCTTGCCAGACTTGTGTGGCACAAAACTCCTGCAGAGGAGGGAGGGGGAAAAAAAAAAAAAAAAAAAAAAAAACAAGTCAAAACAGACAGATCAACCAGGCTTCTTACAGGGTTCATCAGGGGGGAGATTTCAGGCTCCTTTGCCTCCCTCAGTGAAGAAAATTGGGTTTTCTTTTCACATGGGGTGAGCTGGAAGGCACTCACAGACATGTGCGTGTGTCTGTACAGCATCTTGTAGAAAGGGGGCAGTAGCCAACTTATCCTTCTGCCTGTTGTCAAACAGTTAATTGTTCTAAAACAGCTGGGCCAGACAATAGCATCTTTAATGGCCCAGCTTAAGCACGATCGTGACAGAAATCATAATATTTTTTAATCTCCCTTTCCCCAGCCTTCCTGGAAATTCATTTTTAATGACTGCAGTTGACTTTCGTTTTTGTTCTTATTTTTAATTCAGATAACTTCCTGAGTCGTGCAACTCCTCTCTCCCAACCCCAACATTCCCTTGTAAATATAAGGCTGCAATATTTCAAATGTAAAACAGATACCAGATGCTAACAGAAGTAATGGGATAGTCTGGTTCACCATTTCTTGCCACCTTCTTCTGGGACTGATCAAATATCCCACATGCCCAACATCCCAGGTAAGGACTGTGGACAAGGTTTGATCCATCCCCAAGTCACTTAATATAAATTCTCTCTTGCAACCAGGACCCAAGCAGACATGTATCCCCATCACCCTCCTCACATGGCTCATCTTCAAATATTTTGATCCAAAGTAGTAAAGTGAGATAACGGCATTATTTGAGACTCAAAGTCAGCTGGTTGTTCCTGTATGGTATCACACCTGCATTTTCTATTGCTACAAACTTAAACAAAGGTAAGAATCATCACTGTATTTTCTCCAGAGTTTCTAAACTACAAATTTTTTTTTTCTTTGACGACAACAAAAAAATAATTTTCACAAGTTCCTATGTAAGTATTCGGAAATATTTATAAATGAAATTTCCATGCGTTAAAGTATTGACAACTTTTCATAAAAGACCTAAATTTACAACAAAGCTTCAAACACTTCCCACCACCCTACAGCATCCCATGATCTCCCAGTTTAGGGTTCGCCTCATGCATGTCATTCTGGATTCTTATCCCAGACACAATGTCATCATCACCAGTTCTCTGGTCTGAATTTGTCCATTTTTCAACTCTCAGGTTTTTTGCATCTATGACTTCACAGTTTAATACTTTACTTCATTTTAGACAATAGAATAAAAATTCTATAAAGCTTAATTTATTTTCATTGCTCCGTAGAAGGTCAGATTTGGCTCTTGGGTCCAATGCTTCCTTTTTTTGATTATGCATTTTCTATTGAAAAAAGAAAAATTCATACCTTCTCAATGAAATTTTCATGAACTATGCATTGCCTGGTGCTATATATTCAGCTATATTAACTACAGCAGCTGTTTGCATTCAGAAGACTTCCCTCAGTCCAAGGAAAGGCAATATTTATTTTTATGTACTAAAAGAATTTAAGTTTCCAGAAAATGCTATGGTCACCTCAAAATATGACTCAGCAACCCAGATGGAAGTCATGATCCTGGAGCAGGAGGACCATATACATCATGCATATATTAACTGTGCCACTTGGCTCTTATACAAGACAGTATTTAAATGAGCCCCACAGAAACTGAACTCCTTACTGCTAAACACCTAAACTGTTGGTCTTATAGATTCAGCCCAAATACTTCATTAGCAGTTGCTGGAGCTTCAAGATGAATGATCCCACCCTAATATATCCATCCAGTGCTCAACATCCCATTGCACAAGTGGAACTTTGCAAATCTGTGTCCAGAATGAATTGTCACAGAGCGTGAATGGCTGCAGGAGAGTTAAGCAGCAGAGGTGCTTCAGAATAAGATGGACTGGAGCCTGGGGTGCTGAGCACCATACTGTACTTCCAGGGACAATTCAGGATCCTAAATATGGGCAAATTAAAAGTATAGTTCAGCAATAAAGGGCATTAAAAAAAGCAGGGAATTGAGTTTCTGAAAGATAACCTGGGTTGTCATTCTTGGGTTCATCTATGTACTACTTAAAAATAGTTATCTATTACAAAGCCTCCAATTTCAGTGGTTTAGGGCAGGTTTAGTATGAGTTCAGGGCCATATCCATATATGCTTGATTGGGGTTAAGTCAAAACAGTATCATCTAAAAATGAGCGGCATTAGCAAGATGCTACCCGTTAAAAATCTTTTCCTAAAGCTCACATTAGCCAAATTGTAATGTCATCAGAATTACAGGAGAAGAAAGTTTCAAAAATCCCAAACCACACAACCCATTATGGGCCCAATGCTACAGACTAGTCAACACAAATTATGGTTTAATGAAGAGTTCTCTTTCATCAGGTCATGAAAACCAGACATAAGAAGCCAGGTTCAGTGAACCTTTGAAAAGGAGAATGGCTGATAGCTGACGCTCTTCAGCGAAGGTGTCTCTCTTTGGCACTGAAGCAGGCAACACACTTAAAAAGACACAATGTGTCTGCAGACGATCTGTATCCATGTCAACTTCAATGCTGACAATTCCTTTTACAAAACCTCAGGGTGGAAGTTTTACTAGTCCTGAAGCATAGGAAACACATAATTCACTTTTCGTTTTCTATTAGCACCCAGGAGGCTTCTAGTGAGTGCTTCCTGCTGCAGTTCACCTACACGTGGTCAGGTACAGACTGAAACAGGAGTAGTTTAGATGGACAAAACTGCCAGGAAGTAGAATAGCATAATTCCCCAATTTATAGACAGGAAAATAAAGCATGAAAATATTTAATGCTGTACACAAGATCATACTGGAAATTTGGGGCAGAGCTCACAACTACAGACAGCGAGGCCAGGGGCCCATGCTAGGGTAACCATCTATGGCATTGAATGCACAGGGTGCTGAAAAGGGAGAGAACCCAAAGGAAGGCAAGAGCTTCATAAAGGCAGCTCTTCTGAAAAGGCATAACTGCATTTGATTGACAGAAATGCATGACACATTGGGGAAGCTATGGCCACCAACAGAAGTGCAGGCATGAAACCTAAAGGGGACCCAGAGATGATTAAATTAGGAGGCAGCTGACTTGGAAAAAAAAAGCAACTCTGCCTCCCGTTGTGATGGAGAACCTGTGGGATCCACAGTCGCAGGAAGCTGTCAGCTCAGATGCTGTGACTGGGTAATTTTTGGAGAAATAACTACATTGAAAGCTATGCTGAACAAATGTGAAGGGGAATTCAGGGCATCAGGGCCTGGAAAGGGATGCAAAGAAACGTTTTCCCTGTTCTTGTATGGTGTTGCACAATTAGGCATGTGCACATGTTCTCCTCTGAAGCATGCAGGATGGACTGTAGCGTGCATTGATGTGGGGCTGCGCGATGCAGGGAGGGATAGATGGGCCAAAGGGATCTGATCCAAAATGGGAAATTCCACTTTTCCCTTATCAAGAGAGTAAATAAGAAGGGAGGACAAAGAAGAAGACTGGGAGGAAGATAAGGAGAATGAAGGGAAGGGAAAGGAGAGAGGAAGGGAAAGAAACTTTAACAAGGCAGAATAGAGAGCTAGGATGAACACAGGGAAGAGACAGATCCCTAGAAGTTGGATTAAAAAGCTACGATGTTTTTCTTCACTCATCAGTGACACTGCAGACTGCATCTCTGTATCCAAATGAGTAAAAGCAAATGGCAGGTCATGCAGCAAATGCCTGTGCCTGTCTGGGGGCATTGCCTGCCTCCCTCCCCATCCCAAACACGCAAGATCTCAGCTCTCTGCCATTGCTTACCCTAGCGAGGAAGGCAGGGACTCATGTTTGGTGCCACCAAGGTGGCCTCCTGTCAGTCAGCACTGCACCTCCTGCACCCCAGGGGCTCCAGGCCATCCATTAGAACAGTTTCCTCTGCTCCTGGCCTCCTCATGACTGACTGAAAGGGACCGTGGCAAGAGGGGGAAGACAGCAAGGAAAATAAAATAAATTAAGAAGCTGGTAATTGCATACAGGATTCATGGGGTGGATCCAAATCAATGCACACAGGCAGTAAGCAAAGTAAGGAAAGTAAAAGGAGCAAGAGATTTAAAGCAACCCAGATACCCACAAGTGAGCTGCTTGCATGGTTGAGTAAAAGGCAAAATTAAGACCAGCTTGCCCAGTCCCAGAATGATGCACAGCCTTATACCCATGGAGAAAGCAGGGGCTGAGTTTGAGACAATTCTGTCCTACGTTGCTCACAGACAACAAAGCTTGATTCCCTCTTTTACAGAAAGCCTGGTTTCAAAATATGGAAATGGAACCCATTTCACTCACCCTCAAAGCAATGCAGCAACTCCCTTAAACAGCACAGGAGAAGGGCGGGAAGGGAAGCTTGTCCTTCAACAGCAAGCAGAGGCACAATTCAGCTCTGAACCACAAAAATTCAATTGGCTCATTTAGACCTTGGAAAGCCTGGTGACTTAAGGTAACCTGTACTGAAATTTAAGGTTTTAAATGGTTCCATATGGGAAAATGCTCCCAAAACCTGTGAAATCCTTTTGCTACACAGGAATATCACTACAGGACCAGCTAAAAAGGAGAAGTGCAACCTGCTGCATCACCACTTCTTTCTGATTCTGTCTTTTCTTACAATTTTGCCTCTGCTGAGGCCCAACAGTAATTGCACAGTAGAAAAAAATGGGATCACATAACAGAATGAGATGCTTGCAAGCATCTCTCACAGCCATCCCTTTCCTTAAAGTAATTTCTATTTAGAGATAGCTGATCTCTTTACAGTTCTGCAGTTCTCTTCCCTAGCAGGCCTTTCATGCACATGAAAAGAAATATCTGATCAAATATATTCCTCTATCGTTGGCTTTGGAAATATTAGCAAGATTTAATTTATATATAATCATATCAGCAGAAAAGAGTTAATTGAAATATTGAATAACTACAACTTTAACAGGATTGGAACATAATGCTTCACACGTACTAAGCAGATGATTTATCCACCATGCTATACAAATTTTAGTTAACAGTTGGGCAAAGACTTTAGAGCTATTATTTTTAGCAATAGAAGGGTATTCCCTAGGTTGTGCCAAGGCCTGTGAGCTGAAAAGCATTGTGAAAGATCAGCTTATTGTGCATTTTCTTCTCCTATTAGAAGAAAAAGAGAAAAATGTGTCTGACATTGTTAATTGGGATCTTGTGATAATGCAGCAGTATGTGCAGAGACAAATGAAATTTCAGTGCAAATTCACTGACCTTATCCAAGATATATCCAGGGAAGAAAATGGCTAAATGAATTGAATTCTGTGACATGAAGCATGTATTACATTCCCAGGTGTCATATTAATTGTGCATGTTACCAGCAGGACAGTTGTAAGATAGGTACAATATGCCTAAAATCACTGTTGAGGTTAACTACATAGCAAAGAGATTAGCAATGAAACAGGCCTGAACTACAAGACATCATCTCCACCTTCTGACTTTGCACGAAATTGTTTATAGGGCTGAATTCTGCAAACAGGGTTTCCTTCCTGCAGCCATGGGCCAAAGTCTCAGATGTCAATAAAAATCAAGGAAGTTGGGAAAAAAGTTGACTCTGACTAAAATTACACAGATGTGGACAATTTCCATTCAACCAAATCACTGATTTTGCAAAGATGCACTTAATGTTAAATCATGGACTAGCCTGGCAGAGGCTGGTGTTTATCACCAGATTGCAAGTAGAAAACGAACTGACAACTCTCAGATGAGATCCCAGGGAGTGGGATTCATGTTACAAAATCAGCCACTCAGTAAGGCAGCATGAGGTACCAAACTCGTGTCTCCTGCAGTTGTCTCTAGACACTGCTTTCAATTAATTCCCTTGGGACCTTGCATTAGTCACATAGCTGTGTGGCATCTCTCTCCCCCTTCTGTGAAATAGGAAGAATAACACTTTCTTTCAACCAGGGACATATGCAGATAATCATCTCAACAGTTGCGATTAGACACAGGGATAATAGGGCCAAGAGTACTAAACCAAGGAAGACTGAACTACTCTCTGCAAAAAGGAGAAAACTGATCTAGCCAAAGTAAGTGATGTGCCTCCCCTGGTATCCAGGAGTAAATTTCAAGCCCCTGAAAAAGCAAGGATGAAATACTCTGCTGCAGAAAGACATATATGCAGAATTCATGGCCCCATATAGATGTCCAGCACTTGCCATGTCTTCCATTCAAGTTTAGATATGGACACGAACTTTGAAGTTACCACTAGTGTGTACAGGTACACAGAAAGAGAATGAAGATGCCTGGCTACACTCATCCCAGACCTTTTTTCCTATCTCCAGGCAATTCTCTGGAATCATGGTCTTTCAGTTAAGAGAAGAATGAGTGAAATGTCTGTAAAAATAAGGATTGACCTAAACTTCTGAATAAAAGTTAAAATCAAACCCAGCACCTTCCCTCCAATATCTTTAGCCAAAAAAAGTTTGCAAAGGATTCTTATTTATTTGGTATTTGCTATTAGAAACTTTCTACCTCAGGTGCGGAAAAGACAACATGAGTATTCGACTACACTCTTTACGTATCTTCAATATTTTTTCCCCTGGATCAAAGGATTTGGTTGCAAAGTCTAGAGAAGTTGTATTTCACATGCTGATTTGAACCACCCCTACATGTTCTTGGAAGATTTTCAGAATGTAGAAAGGTAGAAGGTAGAAAAACACCCAAGCGTGTAGAAGTCCTGAAATGATAATGCAGACCTGTAGGATACTAGAATTGTTCCAAGTTACCAAAGCTTCATCTACTCTCTTTAGCCCTAAACAGACAGGTCAAAGCAAGCAAAAGACTGGATGTGTTTTTGTAGCTTTTCTGGTATGTTTCCAAAAAACGCAACATGCCACAGCCCTTGTCAGGGAAATCTCTGCAGTGCCCAAGTGCCAGCTCATGAAATGATGACTTGCTTTCCCAGTGCCACTTCCTCCTGTGTCACTGTGAATTCTGCTCCCAAATCCCCATGCTACATGCACAGGTAGGGCTTCAAAATGGTGCCTTCAAAATGGTGGTGCAGCCCAGTGCTCACAAGAGACTATTTTCACGTAAGGAAGGGAGGCAGCATCTCAGATAGAAGATAATTTGATTTTAAATGTATGATAGTCAAGAAAAAAAACAGTAGAAAGATTTCTATCTAGCTCAAGATACCAAAGAGATTTAGCAAACCAATGGAGATGGCAGAAGCGCAGGCATGAGAGAGTGCAGGAAACTGAGACCTAAGCTACATCCCAGCTCTTCCAGCTGGGAACAGAGGAAAGCAGCACCAGAGCTGAGAGAGTGCAGAGAGCTGACCCCTTTCTCCAGCAGGAAACAGTGTAATAGTATGAGAAGCTTTGTATCATTAAATACTACATAATAATTTAACATTAACTACTGATGATTTACCTAATTACTTATCTCTGTTCTATAAGGTACTGCCTTACTATTTATTAAAAGATAGCTAGATTTTAACAGAAGTGAATGGTTAGTGCCTCCCTTGGGCTACTGTTAAAGTTTGCTTTTATTTTTATCTGTGAACTTATTAATAAATATACCATCAAAGCACCTATTGGGAGATGAAAAATCTGTTATGGATCCAAATTTCTTCAATTGATCCTGTGTGCTGTCACCAGTAATAGGAATGGAGAAAGGATCAGTCCCAGGCTAGAATCTCTCCAGACCAAACTCTGGCTTTTTTTGTAAATAGATTCAGAGTAGCCCCAGACTCTGAGACAACAGCAGGAACACATTGCACCAGCCAGCTCTGCTTGTGCAGACACAATCAGAAAAAAGGTACTGGCTTGGGGGTGTCAGTCCCAGTGGCTGTCACAGCTTTAGTATCAAAGCTGAGAACAACCACCATTAATTTCACAAGTGCCAGCAACACTGGAGCTTCTGCCAGTGTTCCCACATTAGCCAGGTCTCCCTACCTCTACCATGCCAGCATTAATAGATTCATTACTCCCAGTAATACTTCATGCCACTGATGACAATGCCCAGGGAACAAACTGAAACAGTCTTTTTCTCAAGTCATGCAAAATACAGCACATTTAGTAGAAAAGGAACAACAAATCCTGGGATGAACACTACAGGACATCTATATTCAGAAGAGATGGACATTCAGATTACTGTAAAAAACCCCACAAAAACAAAACCAAAAAAACAAACAAACAAAAAAACAAAAACATGAAGACATACCTTACTTTCCTGCCCTGAAACCCTGAAGTTCATTAAGACTAAGTCTACAGTATTTACATTTGGTGTGTTAACACAGCAAAGTCTTCCAGGAGTGGACAGGGTAAGGATTTGGGGAGGCGAGACAGGCAGTCACCATTCCTGCTTCATTGAATGAGATCCCAAGAAGCTGTTGTGCTCCTACTTTTCTTCTGTCCCCTCTTTTCTCTCACATGCTCGATCCCTTGAAAGTCCTAGAAACTAGGTCTTGCAACATCTGAAACCAGTGGTGGCACCTGGCATTAAAATGCCCTTAAAGCACTACCCCTTCCCTCAAGTTATAGAGCTTCTTCCTACCTTTCCAACCATAAATCACGTGCAGGAGTTCTTGGGGGAGCTAGCTTTGACTGCTAAGAACAGATGCAGGGTGGGAACAGAAGTTATAGGAATCCACTCTTCATGGTGCAATGACCCAGACTAACCAATTCTTCATCTCACACTTCAGCACAGCTCAATCACACTGGTCACATCAGAGAAACACAGCACTGCAGCAGGGTCTGTGAATGGGGCCACACTTTATGGCATCTAGTAAAGGTATCAACCCATCAAATGACTCACCATCATCTCTGCCCTGTCCTCATCTCTTCCCATCCCAAGAAGAGAAACCTGCCTGTTCCCGCTCTCCAGGCAAAGGAAAAAGCCCTTGGGACTGAAATGTCACCAATTCTGAGGACATGATTAATTATTTAAATCAACAAAATTATATTCCACTGGTGACATTCAGCTCTGTGTCTCCTCTGCCTCTCCCTCTCCCCTTTCCTCCCTGCCAGCCCCCAGCAGCTCTTCCCCCTGTGGACATGTGCCAGCCAGGGATCTGTTCCTTTCACTCCACTCTCTGCTAAGTGTTTTTTATTCTCAACCACCTGCCCCAGGCCCTCTCATCAATTATTAATCAAGTGATCCATGAATATGCAAATCACCCACACACTCATTTTATTAAATTAAATAAAAAAAAAGAAGAGAGACATGGCATGTACAGCAGCAGAATAGATGATGGGGTGAACTGCTCCAGGAAAGTGGTGATAGGTGCTATTGAACAGGGAAGGAAGGAGTACATGCACTATACCCCTCTAACAAGAGGAATTACTTCTAGAGTCGTTTGCATGTTTATTTTAAAGTGGTGTTCTGCAGGAAGATGAGGGTTGAAAGGTAAGTATGTGCACACAGAGGGGGAACTTAATCCTGCACCAAATGAACAGGTAGAGGATGCAGCTTCTTTTTAATCATCTTTGTCAATAGGGGCACTGTGGAGCAGGATAGGCGTTTATGAGACTGGGTGGTCCAGCTGGCCATGCACAAGGCCCTTCCACCTGGCTCACAGCATCTACCTCAGCAAAAATGCAGCTGGGCTGCAACCATGTGAATAGGGTAAGGGCAAGCCAAGGACACTGCCTCTAGATAGATGATCTGAGTGGGAACCACTGCTGCCACCTCTCTGGATCACACAGGAGAGGAACGAGGGAGGGTTTACTTCAAAATGTCTTCTCCCAGCTGCTAACATACTGTGCTGGGTGCTGAAAAGAACTATCCCTCCATCAAGTTTCCTGTTTGTGTAGCATCCAGTCTCACCTCCACCCCTCCCAATATTCCCTTCACACCTTTATACACCAATTGGCCTTTTTGGATCTTATTAAATCAACAACACTCCCTGGTGGACAGGGTATAAGCCATGAGACTGGCCTGTCATTTCATCAGCTGCAAGGTTACCCGAGTGCTGATACCAGACCTACACAAGCAAAACCCAAAAACTCAAATCAGAAACTTCCCTTACAAAACAGTGGGTGGGTGTTGCCACCCACATGCTAACACCCCTTTAAGGCTGTAGGAAAGGAAGATAACCATCTGGTCTGCTTTCCTGGTCCCTGGTGGTGTGGTGAGCAGAGCTGAACAGCTTTAAGATGAATCTCATTCCTAACACTGTGGCACTAACATGTCCTTGGATGTAGCTGAGACTGTCCTCGCCCCACACAGACTTCTAAACAGCTTGGCTTTCTCCCTTTTTGCCAGCTCCACTGAGCTGCATCTAACTGGTTGACTAATGTTAGGTATCGACCTTCACGAGGGTTTGAGGGAGTTCAGTGCTGGCAGGCAGAAGGGAATCCCCTTCTTACCCAGGAAAGAGGTAGAGCATGGGCAATAGCAGGATATATGCTTTCTCCTCCAACAGAGACTGTTGCAAGTCTGAGATCAGTAGGTTATTCCAACTTGTTCTGAGTATTCCTACTAGATGCTGACATGTTGGGGAGACACATTACTCCCTGTTCAGTAAATCCTCAAGAAAGCACTGATGTCACAGGCAGTACCGTTCTTTCCAGGCAGCCAACTTGTGCCTCCTGAGCCATGTGCAGTTTCTGAGACCATCACACTAAAGTTCTCTGCAGAGGCTGTGCCACATGCTGGGTCAGATCACAGCCACATAAGCCAAATGGATGCTGGAGCTGGCAGCAGGCCCAGCCCTGTCCCAAGCAGGGCTTCAGAGAGGTGCTGCTGTCATTAGACTGGGAGACTGCCATGTAACTTCATTTCTCCATAGGTTTAGGAGATGAGTTTTCTACCTCCCAACCATATCATGACTTTGAAAAGCAATTTGCAGAATCAGCAAAGTCTGTTACCTCCAGTACAGCCTGCAGACACACTCACACACTTTATGGCATTGCTGAACAGTGGCCAGAGGAAAGGTGATTGCATCAGCAGCTGGAAATTACGTGCTCACATGATTCCTTGGCCATTGCTATGTTTATGGATGTACCAGAGGTGGATGGGAGGGGAGGAATAGCTTTTTCACCCACTGATCCAAGACTGTTGGTTCATATTGAGGAGTAATTCTAGTTATACCCTCCTACTCCATAAAACTGCTAACAATCCTGCTGGCAAACACTCAGGGTTTAAAAAGTATAAGGACAAGTCTTAGCGGTACTAATTTCTCAGTAATATTAGTGCTACAAAGATGCAAAACCATGCTGCAAGATCAGAGTCACAATATCAACACTGGTGCAAAAACTCCCAGTATGGAGCTTTTCAATATTTCAGAGTAATGCCTACACCTGAATGGAAATGCACAAGGATCAAGATGGTGGGAGGGAGTTCAAACACATCCCAACACTCTCCACATATGCAGCTGCAGCTCCTCACAGAAGCACTTGGATTGGGACACCTGAGGTACCAACATGCCAAGTGGGCAAAATTCCTGTGCTAGCAACATGTGTCCAACAGGCACCCATAGGTACCCATAAATGCTTTGCAGAGATCGCCTGCTTCCTCCCTCAGGGCACCTCAAAGCCCACCACTGTGTGCAGCATCCTCCTCTGATCCATTACAGGAGCGAGAAGGATCCTGCTTTTTAACTGGTGAATAGGAGGGAAAAGGAAGAAAAAGAAGAGAATTCCCCTAATGTCACCAGCTAAATGTTAATTTGGAATGGGATTTTTTTTTTGTTTTCTAAATTGCTCTTAACTGTGTGCCAGCACACAGGTAAATTGTTCTTGGCTGAGAAAATGGTCTGTCTCTCTTCTCAGAGATTAACAGAGAGGACAGTGAATGGAGCAGCAAACAAGAAAACCATGCTCCTTTTACAAATAATTCAATGGTTTCCTGACTTCTTTTCTATATATTTTTCAGCTGTAAATGAGTTTCTACTACTCACTCTAGCTGAAGGCCAATGCTTGCCATTGTTACTCCCATTTTCTTTTTAAACAAGGTGGAGGAAGGAAGGAGAAGTAATTTGCTGCCATGGTGACTCCAAGTGAAATGAAATTGCTGTACTTCCCCCCTGCCCCTCCAAAAGCTTCCCCCAACCACAGTCCTCAAGAACCCTGCTCATGTGGTATAGGAATGCCAATGCTTCTCTAGTTCAAAAGGAGCCTGGCTCCTCAAATGACAGGCCAGACTTTTTCTGTTATTGGGAAGGATTAAGGATATCTTGCTTGGTTCTCTGTCTAGAAGAAAAGCTGGCCTTCTATAATGAGGTCTAATTGACCTATCCAAAACTTTCACTGTAGAAGTACTGCCAGAACTGTAACCAGGAAGAATGAACCTGTGTGTCACTACACTGTTCTCCATCCACAGTTAATGCTGGCAGCATAGGTCAGAGGATGTAAATGTGGTCCAGACAATTGCACATTCTTCTCCTGCAAGGCAATGCCAAGAAAAAACAGTTGCTAGTGGCTAAAACTACAAACCCTGCTTCTTTCTGCAGACAAAAATATCGCAAGCTACCAAACTGTCCATCTCTCTCACATGGAGCAACTGCCTCCCTAAACCCATAAAATATATCCCCCTCACTGAGCAAGCCTTTCCCAGAAGTCTGGAAGTTAAGTCTTGGTTTCAGCTTTGAGTGGTTGTAACAGTTCACTCATAATTGGGTTGTTCCAGCTATATAACAAGCCTATTGCATTTTCCCTTTGCATAAAAGCCATGAGATGGATTATTAGGAAAAAAAAAAAAGGAAACAGAAAAGGTTTTTCCCTCTTAGTTGCATGGATTGTCATATTTTTTCAGAGCAAGGAAAAGCTTATCAACTCTTTATCAACTATTGTTCCTCTGGTCTCTTAAAGCATCTTTCTCTCTTTTCTAATCGAAAATCTTACTCAACTACTGAGCATACATTCTCCTCATTTCCTTCTTTCCCAGTCTTATAGTATTTCCATGTTATGATGCCAGAAGGAGAAAGGAAATCCTAAATATAATCTGTAGAAACAGAGTCCTCATATACAAGTTTGACCAGTTGTATTTAAAAGGGCTTCCCTTTATCTCAAAAGTCACCATTATGAACTTGTGCTGGTAGAGAATTTAAAACTGGTTGGCATTTTGAAGATTATTCCTCATGCTGAAGAAGGGGGAACATGGTTCTCATCTGGAATTAACACGATCTGTCATGTTCTCTTAAATATACAAAGACTTCACCTGCAGTGGAAGACAGTCTACTGATACAATTAATAATCATATGACAGATGAAAATATCTATTTGCTTGATTCATGGATCTTGGGTGAATGTGAGGAATGAGAGGCTTATGCCTGCCTTCTTTGCATTATAAGTTTAATTTACTGCCTCTGTAGAGAAATACCACTTGTTTCTCCCTCTCCAAGATTCTTGCAGCTTATTTCAGAGGAGATGCACATAGTTCCTTACAGAGACTGATTAAAATCTGGAAAACTCAAAAGCACACATGCTTCTCCGTGTGCCCAACGTGAAAGAGCCTAATGCATAAAAAGCAAAGAAAGTACTGACAGAATGTAATACTGTTTTCTTAACTTTCAAGTGTGGGGCTCTAAAAATGGGGACCTCAATAGCAACCAGCACTAGAAATCCCAGACTCTGCCCAGCCTTTAGTTGTTTGATGGTTTCCCCTACCCCCCATAGAAATTATCACTTGTCCATAGTCTAAACACAACAGGATTGCATTTTTGCATAGTTAACTATACTGACACTTGCATATATAAACATCTAACAGCTCAAAATAATACATTTGTGACTGATGCATGCTTTAACTGGAGTAGATACCCCAGCATGACTGTGGGAAACCTTTTTATGTAGATATCTCATTGTAGGACATAATCACATCCATACCATGAACAAGCTAAAAAAGGTGAAAGGAATTAATTCACGAAACCTAATCACAGACAATCAATTTTAAAAATTCAGATAACAGGATGGGAAAATAGAGGTCACTAAGACTACCAACAATTGAGGCACTTAAGGCAGATGAGAGAAGTCCCTGAAGAAAGGGCCTCTGAACTGCATGGGAATGGTCTGCTTGAATAGGATGTGAGGAGATGCTCTCAAGTAGGGAGAGAGGAGAGTTTCTGGTGTTCTGCAGTACCTATCCTTCAGATCACACTGGCACATGAGGAATCTCTGCTGGAATATCTATATACATTCTTGAATACAGTCTTAAGAGACTGAGCTTTCAAAGCAACCCAAGAATGCAACTGAGATGCCAGTCCCTTTTCCACCTCTAATTTCCAGGACATGAAGAACCTGAATTGGACTTCCATGTTCATAGAATGGGTGTTACACAAAAGCCTTTCTAGTAAAAGATTTGTTTTAGGTTCAACTTTCTGACAGATTATTTTACCTTTTTTTTTTTTTAACTTTTTTTCAATTTTCCCTTCTTTCAGTCCTGAAAGTGATTAAGTTTCAATGGCCGCTAATTATAAGTAAAGAGAAATCAGAGGCTGCATGGCTGGCTGTTTGGTGCAGGCTCGGCAAAGTATTTTTTAATTGGTAACCCTTTGCCGTGTGCATTTCAATCCATTTTGCACTGTATTTATCGTTTCAGACTCATATCCATGACCTTTCATCTAATGACAGAAGCTCATGCAGAGAAAAAAATGATTATTTTAACAAACAGACATTAGAGCTATGAAAGAGAGAGGAAAAAACAGGCAAGAAGAGAAATCAGGAATGGCATGAGGCAAGAATGAAGCACATCCTAAATATAAGATGATGATCTCTCTCTGCTTTTGTTCCACAGGTATGTGGTCTGTGCAGGAGCCCTCCAACCCACAGCTACAGCATCACTTGGCTGATGCCAGATATTAATGAACAGCAGTCACTGAAAGCCTTACAAAAACTTCCAATACCTGTGGTCACGCACCAGGAAGACATTCTAAGGTGCATCCTGAACACAGCTCTTTTGTGCAGCCAGTGCCATGTTTGGAACTGTGGGCCAAGCCTTCTATGATTTTGCAGTTTGGTTTGATTGGAAGTCAGATTTTAGTACATCCTCCAAAACAACTACAAATAAGACCTCAGAAACATGGAGTTGAGAATCATTACAGACAAAGAACAACTTGAACTGTGGGGCATGAGTTGGAGATAACTTGGAAAACAGATCCTAATTCCATGCATGTAATGGTGTCATCCCAAATACATGCAAGCTCACCTTTCTGTACTTCAACTGAGTGGTAGTGTAGAAAGGTCAATAAAATCCTATTCTTCACTTTTTGTCCACAGCATCAGCCTCAGGATGAACCTTCAGGCATCATCCCTGACACTGAGTTTCTTAACAAGACCTCACTTCTGTATGTAGTTGCCAATAAACCAAAATCTGTGTCCTCAAGCAGCAGCGAAATGTCTCAGAGACCTCAGGCCACTGTGGTTGTGGAAGAACATCTCTATACAAACAGCAGCATAGCTCTGCTGGCACAACCGGGGTGGTTCGTGGGTTGCACGTGATCCAAGCTGAACTGGCATTTCCCACTGTTAATGAGCAGTTCTTGCCAACTGCACACCTGGCTTCTGTGGGAAGTAGCTTAGCAGGCACTAGGTGTTTGGCAAAAGACTCTGCAGATTAATCGCAGTAAATTTATATGATACACTGAGCACCAACTGCCTAAGCTACATTTACCAGCAGCAGGGATGAACCAGCAGGGATGAACCAGCAGTGAAGGGCCAGGTATATTCAACAATTCACCCCAGAAATCCTCCGTTAATGGAACAGTTAATAACACAGCCTTACCTCCACCCTTAACTATGTTATCCAGCATGCATCCCATTGTCTCCCATAAGGAAAACTCTGAGGGGTAATTCCTGGTTACTACCTAACGCCATGAGACTTTTGCTCAGGACTGTATCGCTCCACAGGCTTTCAAAAGAACAAGGGTATTTTTTGTGAGCCCTTGTGCTGAAATTAATTTTTCTGCTCATGAAGTCACTTTTCTGTAGGTTCACATAAATTCAACTAGAACGAGTATAAGAAGCATAATGGAAGGATACCAGTGCTATATTTGAATGCTGTTATTATCTGTAAACCTAAGAAGGAAATACAGGCAGTGTAAAACAAAAGTGAGTAAAATCATATGTAAATAAGGCAATAAACAAAGATATTACAGGCGCCATGTGTTGATCTTGATGTTCAGGAAATAGTTTCCTTGAGCCATGGGAATATAAGCATCTATGCAGAAATCAGTGACGTTTTCAGAAGTGCAACAGTGCTTAAGACACATGAACTTCAGTGAAACTCAGGCCCTAATTCAGGTCTTGCATAACACCTGCTTAGAAAACTTCATTCAAAGATATAAAACAAGCCAGAGCACCAATGCTGAAGGTTCACAAGCTCTTTAATGGCACAACTAGGTAGCACGCTGTGCATATGTTTTTGAATCCATCTTCACATCAGATGCCAGTATATGATCATAAAGTGACTGGCAGGCTCTGGACAGGCATCTACAGAACCTCCCAAACAAAACTCGCTGCTAGAATATTGACCAAGAACTGCTATATGCAGGAGGTTTCCAGAAGCACAAATGGCTCTTAAGCACACCCCGCCTATGAACTTGCAAGCCTTCAAATACTAAGCAGGTAATTTAGAAGCCAAAGAGGAAAAAATACATTTGCAGAGCAATCACTTATAACTATACATCGAGTCCCAGTGCCTCTTTGTGATTCATTAATAAAGAAAACTCACAGACTAGCAGCTGTGTTCAAGAAACATTGCAGCAAAGTCCATCTGAGCACCAGCACTAAATATGCCATCAGATGTCACTGTGCAGATTTGGGAGCCCTTATATTGCTAAGTTGACATCCATCTGGCCACTTCAGCACTGTTGTAGCAGCGCAGGGTTGCAGTTTTTATAGCCCAGTTCTCCCACGTAAACTGGATACATCAGGCTGTTTGAGGTGAAGATTTGTTCAGCTGTGTCATGCCTGCCTGGTATCTTGTCAAGACAGTGTTGCCTCAGCTCAGATGAACTTTTGGTGTCCCTTCCCTCTGTTCCCCGTGAGAACACACAGGAATTCAGGGGAAAAAAATGGTAGCAAGAGATGGAGGGGTATGCAATTAGAAACCATGAATTCGTCAGATGGTAAGCACCAGGGAGGAAAAAGAGCTCTCTAAACTACAAGATCATGTTGACATAAGAACATATGGATATTAACTGGCCATGAATGCACTTAGATGGGAAATTAAAGAGAGGCTTTTAAAACCTCAGAGCAGTGAAGTTAGACAGGGACCTCCAACTTCAGTATTAGGGGAAAGCCACACCAATCACATTGCAAATTTATGAAAAAAATATTAAAGAAGAGCTGGATCAGATAATTCAGAGGTTTCCATGTATCCTATGTTGTAGTAAGAACCATCCCACACACTTTTCTGTGTAGCAAAGTCACCCCATACCAGCGTCCCAGAAAGTTTTTCCCTTGATCAGTGGCTATGTACAAATAGTAACAAACCATAGTATCCTGAACATCAGAACAACCACAACTGTCTTTATAAGTCTGTTCAATAGGTCCAGAATGAGCAAGTTTTTAAATGCATAGGGTATGTTTTCAAAAGTAGCTTTCATAAAAACAAATCCCATTTTCAAAAAGAACTCAAATCCCCAAGTCCTTTGATTTCCAGGAAGACAAGCTCCTGGAGCAGCTGCAGTGCTTTTGAGAATTTTGTCCCTAGTCTTTAATGTCATTTTTGGAACTTAAATTTACTCTCCCTTTGCTGTCACACAACACAGTTTTGTCTAAGCCATATTGAAAACAGTGTCTCTAACCTTCTAATTCTAATGCAGCTTGAAATACTAGGATATATGACAAATTTTGCTCAGTGTTGTCTACTTCTATCTCTGTACGTGAGGATCATGGACCATAAAACAATACAGTAAGATACTGATAAAGAAAGAAAGATTCACAGTTGACTTCAGCACCAGACCTAAACCAGAACTTATGCATTACACACTTTAAGAAAAAAAAACGCACAACCTATTTTTATGTAGGATCTGAATAACCCACGTTCCCACCTAGTCTCTTCAGTCACCAAATGAAGTATGCACCTCAGTAAAAGTCTTTTTTATTATTTTAATAAGGCTTTTAACCAAATTATTTTGAGGCCATAATCATGTTGTCAGACCATGCCTGGATTACAAACATCTTGTCATTGCCAACATGCCAAATAACAACTCTTTACTGCTAAGTTAGCAATTTGAATATCTAATCAGAAACCAGACGCTTCAATTAATGCAAGTGAAATTGCTGGCAAGGGACAAAGCCTCCAGAAGATGAGCAGACCACAAAAAGTAAACTGTTAATTTTACAAACAATTCTTTTTGTTTAACCTGAGCGTATCACCAACATTTTAGACATATTCCATTTGTACATTTGAACATATAACAGATAATGAGAGGCAGTGTATGAGATTTAATTGTTAAATGAAGAATTTTACCCAAAAAGTAGCAAGCAATACTGAAAATGCCCCACACCGGTTATTTGAGTCTGAATAAGGCTCAAGATGTGGATCAAAAGTTTCTTTTAAAGACATAGCCTGATTACCCATCTCATACCTAGATATCAGACATATCTCAACACTAGCTGAGATACCTATGCCCTGCCTTTCCTCATCCATTTGGGGTCAGTAGACTGACCTGAGCATGATGCACTTTTGCCAGCCAGCCTAGACTACATTTTTATTCTTGTAATTTTACTCTGACTTACCAGACCTTCAGCAGAACTCAGTTGTCACAGGAAAGGACAGCTGCCATATGGAACATATTTAAGTTTCTAATGAACAAAAAACCTCCTCTGGAACCCAAATAACTCTGCTAATATCCCATGCCATGAGAATATAGCATCTTCCTTGCCACCCAACAACAGCCTCTGAATGTTGTGCAACCTATACATTCTACCACAGCTATAATGAAGAGCATTGTTGTGCCAGAATCTTATTAATACAACTCTCCTAGAAAAGATAACCACTGCTTCAGCTCCAGGACACATATTGCTTGCTGCCTCCTCTAGTAGTGATAAAAGCAGTAGCCAATATCATTTGGATGACAGGACCCTCTAATGCTTGTGCATAACTTGACAGATGCTAATTACAGGGAGATATTGGTATTTATCGCAGCTACGTTCAACATCATCAAGATGTTTAACAGTGACTAGGACTCAGAGCAAGCTGTGCATGTCTACTCATCTCTTTTTCCCTCCTGCTTTATCACAGGCAGCCACACAACAATGGCAATTTTGTTGCCAATCCAAGTTACCTAGTGATGTCATTGTAAAAAGTACTCAAATTAAATAACTTACCATTACTTTCAAGACAACCGGGAGAAGATTAGAAAGTCCAAAGACTTACCTAAGAAGAACAAAAAGAAAGGAGCAAAATTACAGACTGAGCAAACACAAGAACAGAAGGTCGGCAAACAATTTGAGTTCAGAAATATGAAGAAATTCTTGACAGAATACGAAGAAAAGCAGATCTAGTTCTTTGCAGGAACAGTCCCCTGAATCAGAGAGTACCAATTTACTAGGTGAAATTAAGAACAATGGCTGTTTTAATCACACTTACAGGTAGGCTCAAAACAAACGTATAATTTCCTGCCCCAAGAAACTTACATTCTCCTTCAAGAGCACACCAAAAAATGATCACCTGGGAAACAAGAAAGAAATAGTGCTGTGGTATTTCGCTGAGAGAGTATCAGTCAAATTTTAGGGATTCTGTGGAATACTTGTGTTAGCTGTCATAAGGGAGCAATTAAAAAATAAATACAATAAATTACTTCTGAATTGGCTCTAAAACGTGAAGAAGGCTTATTTGCCAGGGTTATTTTGCATGCAGAAAAAAAAATAGTGGAAGTTTTGCAAGATCATTTCACAGAATGGGTAAGATTGGAAAGGACTGCTGTGGGTCATATCTGGTCCAAGCTCCCTGCTCAAGCAGGGTCACCCAAGAGCACATTGTACAGGATTGTGTCCAGGTGATTCCTGGATATCTTCAGTGATGGAGACTCCACAATCTCTCTGGGCAAGCTGGCCAGTGCATGGTCACCCACACAGTAAATAAGTTCTTCCTTACATTCAGGTGGAACTTCCTGTGCATCAGTTTCTACCCACTGCTTCTTGTCCCACTGCTTGGCACCACCAAGGAGAGCCTGGCTCTGTCCTCTTCACACCCTCCCTTCAGATACTTATAGACATTGATGAGGTCCCCAGTCAGTATCTTCTTAAGGCTGAAGAGATCCAGCTCCCTCACTCTGCTTCCATCTCTTGTCCATTTCCTGCATAGGCGTGAGTAATGACAGGAGTTCATTATTCATCCATGGAGGTCTCTCAATTGATTTCTTGCTCATTGGAAACAAATGTTATTGAGGCTAGAGGAAGTGATCCTTGAACATCAACCAACTCTCTTGGATCCCTATTCCCTGTGGGGCCCATTCCCATGGGATTCTTGCAAGAACATCTGTGAAGGGGCTGAAGTTAGCTCTTCAGAAGTCCATGGTTACAATCTTACTTGCTGTCCTGCTTCTCCTCCCCTAAAACTGAACTCCCAAATCTCATGGTCACTACAGCCAAAATCGCCTCCAATCTTCACATCTGCAAGAAGGCCTTCCTTCTTTGTTAGCATGAGGTCAAGCAGCACACCATTTCTTGGGGGATTCTGTGTCAGGAAGTTGTCATCTATGCCTTCCAGGAGCCTTGTGGAATGGTAGTCCTTTGCTGTGGTGCTCCTCCAGCAGATGTCAGGGTAGCTAAAGTCCCCCCCAAAAACTACTGCCTGTGACCTTGACGCTGCTTCAAGATGCATGTAAAAGGTCGCTACTTCCTCCTCTTAATTAGGGGGCCTGTAGTAAACACCCACAACAATGTCAGCTTCACTAGTCTGCCCTTTTATCCTTCCTGACCCACAAGCTCAACA
This sequence comes from Oxyruncus cristatus, assembly GCA_013399855.1. Lineage (NCBI taxonomy): Eukaryota > Metazoa > Chordata > Aves > Passeriformes > Cotingidae > Oxyruncus > Oxyruncus cristatus. The sequence goes on along the minus strand of VXAY01002774.1, from coordinate 1,451,419 downwards.
TGCTCATCATCCAACCCAAGAAAGAGCTTGACACATTCCAAGTGTTGCCTCACAAAGAGGACAACTCCATCACCATGCCTTCCTGGTCTTCAGCTTGGCCGTTCTATTGGCAAAAACACATGCATCCCACTTCATGATCCCATCTCTCCCATCAGCTAACAGGGTCCCATGGTAACAGAAACCAATGCTCTGTTGCCAACACCAGTGACGTACCCAGTCATTTACTTGGTAAATCCCATCAGTTCTTCTCTTGTCATTTACTCTAACTGGCAATATCAAGGAGGAAACTACCTGGGCACCCAGACCCTTGACCAACATCCACAGAGCTCTGAAATTACGTTTGATAGTTCCCAAGTTACCCTTGGTATCATTAGGGCTCACATGAAAGACCAACAGGGGGTGATAGATACATTGATAAGCCTTGACAGTCTTTCCATGACCTCTCTGATTCCAGCCCCTGGCAAGCAACAAATTTCTCTGGATAATCAGTGATGTTGGCAGATGGGTGCCTCTGTCCCCTGCAATAGGGAGCCACTACAATTTCTTGTTGCTTCGTCCAGGTGATCCCATGTGGCTCAGGGTCCAGTGACTCAGTTGCTTCACTTGGAGCCGTACTTGCCTCCTCCTCAGCTTGGGGGCACTAAACCTATTTGCTAACGTCAAGCCATTAGGAGGAACAGGAGTTGTATGGAGAGTGACTAGTTTCTGGTCTTCCTCTTTTATTCACTTCTGCCTTGTTATGAGATGCAGTGCAGAGCCCACCTGTATCTCTGACGTAGAGGGGGGTTGAGACTCTTGTGTCTTTAAAGTCTGAGATGATCCTATCCATTTATTTCTTGTCCTCACAAATGCTATGCAACCGACTTATTTACTTGTGTAACTCCTTGACCTGGTGACATAGCTCCTCAACAAGAACACACCTTCTGCAGAGAAGACTCTCAGCCCCAGCTTCCTGGACAGATACTAGGCTCCCTGTACAAACAGAAGCCTGCAAGAGCTACATTCACAGTCATGAGGTCTTTTTGGGTGGAAGCCTCTGATATCACTGGTGCAGCAACTTCAACAGCCCCTGGGGAACAAGGTCCACAGCTTTTAATAACCATAATGTTGGGAGCTCAGACTACTAAGACTGAGGAGAAAGGGCCTCTTTGTTCCTCTTGGCATTAATTGCCACTCCCTATCTGCTGCTCTCCGGTTCTGCTTCAGTGTTGGCCCTCCTATGGCAAAGTGCCCCATATTTCACCATCATTAACCATTCAGTTGTTTGCGGTACACAGGAACTGCTGTTATGGGCCAAGGGTCCATGGTGCTAGGTCACTGTACAAATAGAAAACCAAAGACTGCTTTGTTTGAAGGATCTGGCATGCTTTCATTCAATTTTTTACCAGTTTTCATCAAAGTAGGGAAACTTGATGGTGAAATTACAAACATCGAACAGCTGAAAATCTCATTCATTGGGCCTCTTCTGTCCTGTCACTGTAATCCACTTTTTATGAAGTGAATTTGACTCCTTCCCCAGGCCTATCCTCCCATCCAATGAAATGCCAACACCATCCTTCAAACAATCACACCTGTGTGCCAGAAAGAACTGTGCTGAGCACAAGTATCAGCTGCTGTGCAGAACAACTACCACACTAACACTCTGTAAGGATGAGTATTTCACACATTGCTTCACTGGGATTTCTAAACAGAATGTAGAAAATAAAAACTCACAGAATGCAAGGAAGCACTCCAATAATAAAATTATTTTGCTTAAAAAAAAAAAAGCCTTATTTTCAGAGGCCTGATCCAATGTCTATTGATGTTAATAGCCCAGAGTAGAAAGAAGCAACAGATTAAAATGAAGACACCATTCAGAAAGGAAACATAATTTTTGCAGGATATATGGACCCACATTATCAAGCTTTGACCCTTTCTAGCACGTAACTGACTCAGCTTACAAACATCTGAGCAAGTTTGCCAACATGAGGACTTTTGCCTACACGAGTCCCTATCCATTTTGCACAGGAACTGCACCACATGGTAGCGGCTCAGCTGTTTTGCCTGCAGTTAAAACTAAGTGGATGTAATCACCACTGGTAGGGCCAACAAGGTGGTTGATTGTAAATAATAGTCACACAGGACTCTTGCAAGCTTTCTGGGTTCTCTATTAATCATCAATACAAACTTCCATTTTAAAGCATGCCCTCCACATAGTCAGCACCACCCACCTCAGTGGAATGAAACTCATTTAATGGAGAGAAAAAACAAGTATCTCAACAAGGATCAAGATCAGGTGGTTAATTTTGAGAAGATAGGCTTAGGATCTTTTTTTTTTTCTTCAGTATGCAAGATTGAAGAAAATTGTATGCAAAGACAGAAAGGATAAAGATGGTTATTTAGAGGTGGAAAAGCAGATAGTGCTAAAATGCTTGTGAACACCCAGAACCAAGTCATATCTCAATGCACACATTCTCTTCAGAAATGGCCTTGCAGATATTTGGAATAGTCCTCAGTGCTCAATGCATACTGGAGTCATTGAATACTTACAAATAAATATCTTCAGATAATTTTTAACCAGCAAAAGGATGAAACCTCTTGTAGTATGCTTAGACTCACTGATATAGGAATAATGTTACATGGCATCAGTGATCCATCAAATGGCATGGGAAATCAGGAGTAGATACTCAGTAAAAAGACATTCTCAAATAAATCAGAGGCTAAAATCCAATCACACAAACTATCTAACAACTGAGAATAATGAGCAAATTAGTATAAAGTCAGTCTGCTCCCAGATAACTTACTGAACAGAGGGGTGAGAATACATTTTAATAACACATTGCTGCCTGCCAACTGCTCTGTTACAAATAGAGTGAACTGACAATAACTGGGAGTAGCTGATAGGAAAAAAAAAAAAAAGACAGAGAATGATGAGCAGTAGAGAACAAAACAGGAATGGTAATGGAAAAACACCAGTTCCTCCTTTGCAGGAAAAGGAAATGAGGGGAATAAAGCCTTTCTCTGCCTACACTGCTCAAAATCCTACCTGCTCTGGTCTGGTTGCAGCAGATCTGGCCCCCATTTTATAAAATTTAGGAGCACAACCACCTATGAAGAACAACAGTGGGTATAACGAACAGAAATCCCACAGCACAACTTTTGACACTTTCCACAGGAGGACACCTAAACCTCTTCCTCTCATCATCCCTTGCTCCCACTGAACTCTTTTGCCTTCCAGCCAGCTCTATGCATCAGTCAATCAAGACACTCATTCCAGCTTCTGTCGTAAGGACACTCAACAATGGGAAAATAGAAGAGCAGCTTAGCCAATTCTGCAAGGCAGATTATTCAAAAGGTTAATTACTGACTAAAACAGAAATAGGAAATAGAGGGGGCAATGGGAAAGGGGATGGAGGAGGAAGGGTGGGAGCAAATTACTTTGAGCTTCTTAATCTGGCTTCCCAAATCCTTAAAGTCCTTTACATTATATGCTGAAGAAGGAGGGGGACTGAAGGGGGTTGGGCTGTGTTGTTCACTTACATTTGATAAAACCTCAGTAATGTTCCTCTCCTAATCCTGTGTCATTAGGAACAAAATGGTACAGAGAGACTATTTAGATATGAGCTCCTGCAACTTCACCATCTGACCTGCTGACTTCTCCTTTCTTCTTTCTGTGCTCTCATTTTGTTGCTGGAGCCAATTATATTTAGAGATGTGATTTTTTTGGCTAGGCACTTGGTCCCCAACACCAGGGGTCCAAAATGACCTGGCTGGAGACCCTTATGGCCATTATTATTTTTCTTTTTTGGGTGGAAAGGGCATTATTACTATAATAGCTGGAAATGGATCTGTCTATTCAGAGATTTTTTAGAAGAAAAACAAAAACTCCAAAACAAAGAGGTATTTTCTATGGTGCCTCCAATCCCTGTTCTCACTAAAGCAGGAGGAGTCTGGCTTCTGACTTCAATGGGAGAGGAAGACTGAACTCAACAGGAGAATTTTACAATATTAAAACAAAAGCCTCGGAATGAAGGCTCCAAGTGAAATAAAAAATAAAGCTGGTGTCTTTTTGCTTTCTGCTGCTGGAAGGAAACAAACCTAAAAGGAGCAACTGTCTGTATAATCTTCCCTTCATCCTTAGCCTTATGTCAAACTCAGACCTGGCCCTGAGCACAGTGCAATGGAAAACCTTGGGACAGGAGCATCCAATGCCATACATAAAAGCCTGCCATGGAGGCCAGAGGACAGTGGCACTGTCATTGTGTCACCTCTTTGTTACCCCAAATCCACGCCTGTGACAGTATTTCACCAGAGACGGCTGTATAACAATGACATGAAACAATCCCTACATCATTTATATGGCTTGTTGTGCTTTCTCTGTTAAGAGATCAATACAGGTATCTCTTCTCATTATACTATAATGCACAATGAGTGCAGTCACTATCTTGGAGTCACTTGCCAGTACATGACATAATGAGCCCTGCTTTTTGTCCTCTGGACACTCCTGTAGAAAAGCACTACGAGATTTCACAGGCAATCAAGTTAGTATTTAATTTAGAAAAGAAGCACCAAAGGGAAGGAGGCCAATAAAGGTTTTCTCAGCTCTTTCCCAGCATTAGCTTTGTAGGCTGGTTTTGATATCACTGGGGAAAAAAAAATAATAATCAGAGCATGTTTGGAGCCTCTGCAATTTTCTAGAGAGTCATAATATTATATAGTTTTCTGAAACTGAAGAATCTACCTCATTGCTTATTAAAATTTAGGCAAATCATGAGGTAAAGGGGGTAATAAATAACCTTGAGGGAGAAACACTTGACAAGAGTAAGTTCCAAAACATTATGGGCAAAAGAGTCCTGACTTTGTGAATTTCACTTAATTTGATTTATTGCCAATTAACATAAACTTTTATTTACTCTTTCAGGCATTGGAAAACAGAGATGACAAACAATTAAACAGACACTTAGGTAAACCTCTTTCTTTGCAATTCCCCAAGCTCCACTGCAGTACAACACATCTTCCCACACACAAGTCAGCCAGTATCCCCTTCCCTTGTCATGGACACACATTGCAGTTACTTGCTACAAGCCCCTTGGGTGAGCTCAGGAGACTGGGTTGGTAAATGATACTTGCTTGCTACAGTTTCTTATTTCTTACTGTTTTCTTTCTCTCCTTTCCTTTCTGCTTGTTTCCTCTTTTCTTGCCCAGGTCCACCACAGGCTGCAGTGCCTTTGGGGTGTCTCTGTTCCAGTGTGGGTCACCCATGGACTGTAACACCTTCCCCACTAAAGCACCTCCACAGCACAGTATTCTTCCCTGCAAGAAGCATCCTCAGCCCCATCTCTGACAATGCTGTCTTCTGTGTGCCACCTCCTCCTATATCCGCTTATGTATCCCCTTCTCACTCATCCTCACATTTCCTTCTGTGTCTGGTTTGTTTTCTGCTCTTATCTCCCCACATGATCCCCAGACAGGCTGGGACAGCTCTGATTGGCCACTTTCCAATTGAGGAAAAGCTTCCATTGAGGATTATGCTGGAGCAGGGAGAAAGTTTGCCCTCCACCTACCCAAGCTGTTGCTGTCTGTCTTCACAGAGCTATCCACCTTTAGGGTGGTCACCCCAGTGCCTTTCATCAGTAGAAAATGCTATTTTAGAAAGATCAAAACCAAAGAGGTATGCTGCATGGGCAGCCACCAGCAGGTATAGCTAAGCTTGCCGTACCACCTTCTAATCAAGAAGCCATTTCATTCTTACACAGTGGAAAATATATTTTCACAGACAGAGCGATGCTCAACCTTTCTTCCTTGTTTATCCCCGCCCCCAAATATTCAGGCTGCAAGTGAAAAAGCTGGTGGCTGTATCCCTCAGCACAGCTTCCCTGAGTTGGAGTCCACCTCCACAAACTGAAGCTCTTTTAATAGCACTGTCAATGAGAGATTGCATTTCTAGTTAAGTGCTATTCAGATGCACCCACAGACGTTCACTGCTTCAGAAACACATCTCTTCCTAATAATATAGTTGGCTACATTATCTTATTTGACACTAAAAACTTGAGATGATTGATGGTAGTTTAAATTCTGAATAGACAAAAATTATAGAGCAGCTTTATAATCCCTTGCATTAGTGCCCTGGGGAAATGGCTGAAGTCTTTATCACACTGAAAGGACAGCATGACTGATGCTAAACCTCTACCCTTCCAGCCAGACCAGCCTTCCATGAAGGTTTCAGGCAGCCTGGTCGGGAGCCTGCCTACAAAAATGGCTCTGAGGGCTTGGCATTTGATCATTAAGTGCCACACTTTTCATCATCCCTAACTATTGCTTTGCAGTATTTCTAACATGCAACTAAATCAGGATCAAGGATCAAAGAGGAGAGATGATGAAGGGAAAAGAACAGAGAAAGAGACTTTCCTTTACCTTGGGTATAAATGGCTATCCTGCTGGGAAGTAACGTAGTGTTTGCATCCTGGACACATCAGTACTACAGAGGAGCTGAGAAACTATAGCCTAAAATCTATAGAAGAGTGGTTCAAGAACAAACCTGCCCCAACAGAAAAAACAAATACACTGGCAGCCATAAAGCATAGGTTTGGGGAGGACTGGGCTTTTATAAGGTCCCCACAGAGGGCATTATTCATTACTTGAAAAAGCAGTCCAGACCAAAGCTCTCTTTTTAAGACCAAAAAAAAAAAAAAAGAGAGAGAAAAGGAGCCACTCCTCAGGAGCAACAGAAGGGACAATGAGGGCTCAAACATCTGAAGCAGTTCATGTAATTTTAATAAAAGCATGGATAACCATATGGAGCATAGGAGACAGACAGTAACAGGGAAATGGACAACAAACTGTAAGCCTCCTTAAGTTTGTTCCCAGAGGAGTATGTCCCCACTGCTCCTTTCACTCAGCTCATGGTCTCTTAGCAGAAACCACCATTTGTCTCAGCCCCCAAGCCCCAAATTTTTGTGGCCATAAACATCTTCAACATCTTCATAAATGACTTGGATGAATGATGGAAAGGGATACTAAACAAGTTTGCAGACAACACAGAACTGAGAGGAGCTGTTGACTCCCTCAAAGGCAAGGATGCCCTGCAGAGAGACCTCAACAAATCAGAGGACTGGGCAGTCACCAACCATGTGAAGTTCAACAAGGGAAAGTGCCAGATTGTGGCACCTGGGGTGAGACATACAGACTGGGGAATGAGATGCTGGAAAGGAGTGCCATGGAAAGGGATCTGGAGGTCCTGGTAGCTGGGAAGTTGAATCTGAGTCAGCAGTGCCCTGGAGCAAGGAGGGCCAACTGTGTCCGGAGGGGCATCAGGCAAAGCATCGCCAGCCGGTCGAGGGAGGGGATTGTCCTGCTCTGCTCTGACCTCGGGAGGCCTCACCTCAAATATTGTGAGCAGTTTTGGGCACCACAATATAAGAAAGATATTAAGCTGTTAGAGAGTGTCCAAAGGAGGGCAATGAAGATGGTGAAAGGCCTTGAGGGGAAGCCGTATGAAGAGTGGCTGAGGTCACTTGGTCTGTACAGCCTGGAGAAGGGGAGACTGAGGGACATCACATCGCAATCTACAACTTCCTCATGAGGAGAAGAGGAGGGACAGGCACTGATTTCTTCTCTGTGGTGACCAGTGACAGGACTTGAGGGAATGGCCTGAAATTGTGTCAGGGGAGATTAAGGTTGGATATTTGAAAAAAGATTCTTCATCCAGAGGGTGGTTGGGCACTGGAACAGATTCTCCAGAGAAGTGGTCACAGTACCAAGCCTGACAGATTTCAAGAAGTGTTTGAACAATACACTCAGGAACACGGTGTGACTCCTGGGGATGGTCCTGTCCAGGGCTAAGAATTGGACTCAGTGATCCTTGTGGGCCCCTTTCAACTCAGAATATTCTGTGATTTCTACAGAAAACACTCCTTACCCCGCTGAGGACTTGTAATACCCAATAGCTAGTGAGGAAAGAAGATATCTCTGAAGTAATGTTCCCCCTTCAATGAATATCACTGTTGTACCAATTCCTTTTCTTGTCTTCCACTCCTTGCATATCAAGCCTGCTTCTATCAATCTGCACACGAATCTCTTTAGGCTGGCCTTTTAGCAACAGAGAGATAGTCTTTTTTGAGCATTACAAGCCTCCTTCCTAGGTCCAAGTCCATCCCAGGACAGAGGTATCAAAAAAAATGTTGCCTAGTAAATGCTAGCCTCCATGCTAAGGGCACTAAATTATCTAGCAATTCACGCTACAGTTTCACAGTTTACTTGAGTCTGTCCAGCTAAACCTTAGTGTCCCATGTTTTGCCAGACCAGGAGCTGCCCAGCATGTTGGGAGTGTTTTCCACACCATGGTTTCACAGTACTCCTGAAACCCCATGCCATAGTATGCTAAACAAAGTAAACAAACTCTGATTTGCACACCCATGAAATATAAAAATTATTAGTAAGGTGATGATGAAATTAAAATGCAGGAATCAATTCTGTATCAGAACTGCTGGACTCTGGTACAACCTCATGGAATTTCTCCAGCTCAGGTGAGGTCTCTACACATGGTGTCCCTATTAAAAAAGTTTCCTTATTACCTGCTACCCAAGAGCGGTGGGAAAGAGTAAACCATGGCCTCACTGGTGCAGGTCACATGAAATAATGTTGTTAAGTGACATCAGCAACAGCAAAGACAATACAAAATGCATTACCTGCCTACATAGTTTTCAGCAAGCTTGACAGGGAGCAGAACATTTTTCCTCCCACATCCAGAGGAAAATATCATCATCTTGTCTGTCTTCATTCGTCTTTTGTGTCTTGCCTTTTAATTAGCCTATAAATGTTTTGGAAGAGAGAACTGTCATTCTGATTCTGCATTGGTGCAGGACAGAGGGCCTTGGCTAAAGGCAAGGCCACCTTAATGTTGCTAAGAGTCATCATCACCCAGTCCCAGTTCAGCACCTTCACCATTACTTTGTTTTGCTGCAGCTCCCTTGCCTTTGCAGGCAGGCTGTGTGGTTTCCATGTGCATTCTCCACACATGCTGGGACTTGAAGAGTGCATCCACTACAGCATCAGTCCCCACCCAACTGGCTGCCCTCCTGCACCAGTGCATCTCTCTTCCCCCTGCTATCTCACCCCTGATCAGTTGCAAGCTTGTGATTAAGCCTCTCTTAATAAATGACTCCTATTAAACTGGATTTCTCTGTCACTGTGAGAGACATAAAATTAAAAACTGTCTGTCTTTAATCATGCCAGGCTTCATCTCCATCTCTCAGGCTTCATTTATCAATAATTAATATAAGAAAGACTGAAATCCATTTCAATTTCAAAGACTCAAATGTTACATTTTTTAATAAAAAAAGAAAAGAAGCTACCATCACTCTGAGAAACACAGACAGCTAGACTCACACAGAGGAAAAGAGAACCTGGCAGCACTGCAGCAGCTTCCAAAAGGAGAGAGGGGCTCAAATGTCACCATCAGCTCTCCTTGCAGTTTTCTAATTGGAGATTTTTCACCTCAAATACTCCCAACACAGAGGAAGAATTCCAGTGGTCCTAAAGACCAGAGAGATCTGCACGGTAGCGCATGGCCTTATTTCTCTTGGTTTTACCAGGTTTTACCTGGAGCAATGACAAATGAGCAGACTGCGCTAGCCAGCCTGTTATATTCTTTCAAAGAACTGCCAGATCTCAGGTGAGAAAGTCACAACCATCACTTTCCTACAAACACAGGGGCAATACATAGCAGGACTTACTGGTATGAGCAAAGATCTGGGATGGTGCAAGTCACCAGCCCGGTTCTCATTACATTGCTCTATAAAAGGACTAAACCCAACATTAAAATCCTTCTTCCTTTATTCAAGTGGTGCTGCTTACTCAGGCTTTTTATCACTACACGACACCCAGTGCTCCAGTCAATCTTTGTTGATGGGAAGTACAAGAAATTCCCAATTTTTTCAGTTAGCTTTCACCCCAAAGACTGGGGCTCAGGGGTCACTCTTCAGTGTGAAGGTACTTGAAAGAGGAAAACTATTGGGTGTATCTCTCCTTGAAGTGATGAGTGATCACAGTTTGGATATTGGACATGGCACATCTGATCACATAGGTTGTCTTGAGCTCTAACTGAGGCCAGCTGACTTGCGTATGTCTCTCGTATAAAGTTCTCTGCCAGCAGTACAACTTGAGGAAAGCCCCCTGTGCCCATGGTGACACTGTGTCTCAAGTCACACCACCTGCAGTGGCTGTCCAGCTCAACTCAGACTGCACTGAAGACATCCTCGTGGCCTTCAGTCAGCTAAGAGCATGAGTAGACAAACTGACATATTCAAAAAAATCAAAATGCAAAACAATGTCAAGCAGACATATGACAAGAGCTCAAGTCACATGGTATGGACATACCACCTTAGCAGACTGGACAGCTGTGCCTGCTACAGCCTGGTCAGTCATCCCATAGGTAAATACATAAGTGAAAGTAAAATAGAACACAAAATGCAGGAGCTGTCCTTTCAGGGTAATCTTACACATGAACAAAAATCCCTTTATTGGTTAACACCCAGCTGAGCCTGAGAAGATAAATGCACAGCACTGCACTAGAAATAAAGGTGAACTCTGAGCTGAGTGTTATCCTGCATAACTCCAAGTCAGGCAATTCCCAGCATACTCATCATCTGAATACGCAACATAACACCTCCCAGGCCTCAGCAGCTACCCACACTGCCCAGCCTGGGTGGAACACTTCCCTGCTGTCCAGCCATAATAACCATGGAACAGGGCAGATGCACACAACTGAACCCGGCTGCTACAGGTAGCAACAACTGGGACACTGCCCTCTGATTAACAGCCCAAAGCAGGGGACCACAATAAGCAGCGTGGTGTAACACTGTCACACCATCAGTCATTCCTCAGTAATTACTGTGCAACTACACAGGGACACAAAGGCACAACTCCCCCGTCAGAGTTACAGTGGAGAAATATCATTCAATAGCCTTTAATTACTGGAGAACCACACAGTAACAAATGATGACCTGCCCACTGGTATAAAGTGGATCTATCACTCAGGACTCATTCCCTGGTAGTTACTAATGGAACCTTTTGGTAATCCCACAGTGACTGTGGCACATTGTTGCTGTGGGGATTTTTATCCCAGCATATGGCCCATTTTCAAGATTTTGCTGGGGGAGGGGCAGTGTGGAGGAATTACAAAGAAGTATTTGTTGAACTACTGTTATCTTCCCAATAAGCTCCCTGCTCCACGCCACTGAATTGTGGCAACATTGTGGTAATGCTTTCACCGACTTAGATGTGAGGGGTATAATTGCACCTTTGCCCTGCAGATCTTGTGCTACTCGTAATTATATCCCATTACCAAGGAACACAGCAATTTCAAACCTATTACCCACAGGTATCATTTATTTCAGAGTTAAATTTATTACTTCAGTGCCAGCCTTGCTCATAGTTCTCCTTTATGCATTCAAGCTTCCCTCATGACAAACACTGAAAACAGAGTGAACTGAAAAAGATGGGATATAGGGACAACAGAAGGGAGCAGAAGATGCAGATGCCTTTCTGGCCCTTGCTCTTGTCTGTGCTTTGATTTTCAATAATGAGGGTTTACTTACAGGAGGAGTGTTAGTGCAAATGGGGAGCAACTCTTCTGCAAGCCTGGGGAGGCTGCAGAATGTAACTGCTCCCAGGGCCACCCTTATCTGCGATGGGGCTGCAGTGCTGGCAGTTGTCATAGTTATCCATGATTTCCAGGCTGCTGTGCTTTGTAAACCTTTCTTCCAAGAGCCTCTGTGCCTTATAATAACTTTCTGTCTGAAAAATTTGGAAAATCAGAGGTGTACTCTACCGTACAGCTGAACTCTGTTGCAAAGGACTGCCACTGGTCTGCAGCTATATAACACACGTGAGAAAAATAAACCCTGCTTACTTCTGACTATTCAATTCCCAGCAAGAGGGGAGTCACAGGACGAAGGAAGAAATTGATAGTTTCCCCAAGCTATATCAAATTTTAAAAGGAAATGAGCAGTCAAGAATATGGATCTTCACTGAGTACAGTGTGTCATGTCACAAGAAGCAGAAAGGAAAATATGTGCAGCCTTCCTGCAGGTTTCCCTTTCCCAGCTAGCAGAGATGCTCATGATTGTTTGCCACCACCACTGAGCACCTCCCAAGTTGTGTATCGTTTCTGCATGCAAACCAGTGTGGTCTCTGGACTATTGCCACCTATGACAGCTTTTAATAACTCTTTAAAGGAAGTTCTGGCAATCAGGTACTGAACCTTTAAAACTTCTGACACTTGCCTACTCCAAAGTGTGGAGAGAAGGGCAAGCCTAGTACTCCTCACCTGCCTCGGGAACCCCTAGCTTGCCCAGAGAGAAATGATTTAATAGATTGTACTGAAGTATATTGATTCAGTCCTGACTGTGCTGTGTTTAAGGGCAGGGCAGGACAGGACTGAAAGCAAGGAAGACATGGCAGCAGGAGGCAGTCAGGACCACGGGATCAGTCCCCACCTCCAAAAAATTGCAGTGAGTACATGGGTGTGAACTATGACCATCATGGATGATACACATTGTAGCTAATAGCAGTAGTCTCCATTTTGGGGAGATCAAACAATACCAAATACTGAAAAGGCTAAAAAGAGTAGATAGAGGCTTTATAGATGTGTCCCACTTCCTGCATTATCTTTGTGTTGAATAAGTCATCTCCTCAGATAACAATAGGTGCTCCAGCTACCAGAGAGGAGCTTGCTGCTGTTCAAATGCATCATGCTGCTACAGTAAGACAAGCTCTAGGAGCAACACAAAAAGATAATGGTGGAACACAAAGAGAAGACCTGAAGTAAGTTGTTATGGAAACCACATTCTCACGAGCTCATACCAAACTGAATGAGTTTTCTCCCCTTACATCCATTTGTCAAAATGCCCAAGATGCACAGGAGTCCCTAATGACTATGGCTCTGTTGTCCACCTTGCATTCACTCACAGACATTGCTGCTGTTCTCTCTCAGTTAATCTCACATGAACCAAGCACCTCCAATGGTGGGAAAGGCTTATCACTCGAGCAATGCCACAGGACAGAACAGGTCAGTCCCTTCAGCACTTCTTGCTTGGAAGAGCTGGTGCTGGTAACAGCAGGTTTTAATCAAAAGAAACAAGACTCACTCCAATAGCAACGACTTTACTGTCAGACTTTAAAGTTCCAGAAAAATCAAAACAGCATCAAAAGGGACAGCGGCAAGATCACACAATATGTTCCAGCCCATGTTTAGCAGCGTAGACATACAAGATGGGGACTAGCTACTTTGCTTGGGTTACATAATGCCATTTTACATGCCCTGGGTTCTCTTATCAGACTTCTGCTGGCCTTTCCAGCAGCACACAGCTCTTCTATATTTAACATTTGCCACTACTGCCTCATATTACATTGACTACACAGTAAAGGCAAGTTCTTGTATCTGCTTATACTGAAACAAAAATTCTGCATGGCAGTGTACTGATAACAGCACTGGGCAAAGATCATTCTTACACAGAAAAAAAGCAGGGAGATGGCTATGGCAGGGTGTTAGGCAGCAGTAGTAACACTGCCTCTCCCATCACTGCTAAACTTTGGTTACACCAGCTGAGGAAGAGATTGCAATAGATCTGGCACTTACTTCCAGCTGGTACCCTCTGCTTCTTATTGCCCAGTGCTAGCAGGATGAGTGAGATTGTTTTTCCAGGGCTTCCCATGCAAGTTCTTGCCCTTTAAATTCTGTCACAAGATAGAGAACTTCACCTAGGCTGTCAACATGCTTTAATCTGACTAATGAGATACTGCATTAATCCTGTATTGGGTATTATTTCAGTCCTTCACACTATCTTCTGCCTGGACCTTCTTCTAGAAAGACTCTAACCTATCCAAGCTGCATTGCAGGACCTACCACTACTACAATGCTCAGGATCAGACACTTCCAGACCTAAGTCTTGGGACTTTGTTTATGGTTTGACACAGTGTCATGCTGATTCCCTGCTCTCTCCCCCAAGCAACTGACATTCTTTCTACTCTACAGCTTCCAACACCAGGCTAAAGCAGGAGTAGGGAGGTGTATATCTACACGGGAGGACATATGAGTGCTCAGAAACTTGCTTGGTGCCACCAATAAACCAACACCAGTATGCGGAATTTAGAAAACATTCCTAATCTCTGCCTGAGGGCAGGAAAAAGAAGCAATAGGCAGTAACAGGTCTTGTGTCAGCACAGTGGCCCCTACTTTTGCAGTCTGCTGTCCAGCTTCCAGGGCAATAGCAGCAACATCTGCTACAGTTAAGAATGCAAATGAGTTTCTCTGCTGATTTCAGTCAGTCATAACTTGCCAAAATGTTCATCTTCAGAGCTGAAATTTTCAGGACTTGGCCAGTATCCAGCAGTGATTATTTTTTGAAAGAAAATGGCAGAAGTGATTTAGCCACTACAGAGCACTCAGAATGGCATTCATCGCTATTATTCCAAAGTCACGACAGGCAGAATTAAGCAGCTTCAAAGTTCACAATGTTTAGGTCTGAGAGTTAAAAAGACAGAAGCATATGCCAAGGGATTTCAAACATGTCTCTTTTAACAAGCATTTGTACACCATTTAGTGTCCAAGGGCTCTGAATTAGCACTAAACCTCAAGGATCCACTCAGATGTAGTTGGGGGAGGGAGGACGGGCTAATGATCCTGTAACCAACTACTACCTTGTAAAAATAGTATACAGGGCATTTTGCCAACTCGCTGCTAAATTAAATTACACAGTCAGGTAGCGTAAGAACTTGGGAAAACTTTAACAAATGTGAGTACAAGTTTCAGTAATGACTCTGTAAGACCTTTCCTCTGAAGGCATTACTTCTTTAGCAGCCAAGCAGATCCAACAGATCACTGAGCCCAAAGAGGGAATACTTGCTCCCCGCTTCTTCCCTCATCCATGCCCTTAGCTGTGCAACTCTTGCCTTTTCCTTGAACCAGTTCCAGTGCTCACTGGACTCATATTCACCCAAGGATTTTGGCTTACCAAGCAATCTGAAAACTAGGTAGGTGCTTTTATTTGCTGGGTTGAGACTTGAATGGACTTGAAGAGGGATCTACTGAGCACCAAAACAAGCAGAAGTTGCACGAGGATGTCCCTGGAAGCAGCACTCTCTCATTCTACTGGTGTAGAATGGTGTTAGCAAGTTATTTGAGTACTTCTCACATGTGGAGCATCTTTAGTCCAAGTCTCCTACAACCAAAAATTTGTAAAGTACTCAAGCCCCACTGCAGGGAAAATCCAGTCTTAACATACAAGAACACAAATGCCTTTCTAGTAACCAGCATTAGAAGGGCAAGTCTTTTCTTTGGTGGGTCTAACTCACAGAATGTAAACATCTCTGCAACAAAAAGATATTGCACTACAGAAAGTTACAGATGTAGGTATAATGGTGGGGCATTCTGAGTCTGAGGTGAAGCTTCCAGTCTCTGATATATGGATACCAAACCTCTTTGCACTCAATCAACGCTCGCTGTCAGAAGTATGGCTATTTTATCAGTAGTATTCTTTTGGTATGTGGAAGAGGAGGGACAAAAAGAACTGGTTTCAGTTAAGTCACAGGAAAGATAATTTATTTTTCCTCCCGGAAGATGGAAGAGATGAGAAAGGGATGCACAATGATGATTTTGCAGATTTCCCAGGCATAAGGTTGCAAGCTCTGCACTCTCAAGCAAGCTACTTATTAATTGCAGACTACATTCACGAGGTTACAGAAAATACAGGATCGGTGAGTAAGGGCTACTGGTTGACTTGCATGCTCTTTCAAAGAGTCCTGCCATTTATTCTAGATGTGCCTAAGGTTGTATGGGTATAAAAGCAAAAGAGAAAGTTTAACGCGTCTAATGAAGAAGGTACAATACAGAAGTATTTTTTTTACTTAATCAAAATTTTTTTTGGGGGGGTGGTAGTCCCATTCCACAGTGGTCAAATCATACTTACAAAGGTAACGATCCCCACACATAAGCACCAGGTTAGCAACCTTTCCAAGGTAACTTCAAATAGGGAGAGAAGGGAAAAAGGTCAATAAACATACTCTGTGTTGTGTAGTATAACTGAAGAGAAAGGAGACTAAATAGTGGAAGGCAGGCTAGTTCCACTCTCAAGGCTATGCCATGCACACTGTTGCAGTGACTGTCAGATGTGCATCTCCACTACCTTAGAGCCTGCAGAAACACTATACCATGTCATTAAATTGGGATTCCAGTGTGCCCCAAGTCTGTGTTGCACAGAACCCCAAGATCAAGCAGCAAATATATCTTGCTTCTTGCTGAAACACTGCCAAATGCTACACTCCTTTTCTTTCAGTAATCAAGTTATTAGGAAACAGTAGCTTTACTCAGCACATAGGAACCCTCTGAGGTTTGTCATCTTGCTATTCTATAACACTCTTCAAAAGAGCTGAACAAAAAACCTAGTTCAGTTCTTGCAGAGGCTGTAGGTTTGGCAAATGGTTTTGAAGGCAGCCTGGGATGTATGGAGCATACTCCAGCAAACCTGCTTATTTTTTCTGGGCACACAGGAACCAGTGACCACACAGAGCCTTTGCTGACTTCAGGGCTTTCCTATGTGGGACAACTGGCAAGATTGTGACCTTGTTTTGCATAATGGCTTGATTCAGGTAATCCCAAGAGTGCTCAGTCATTTACATTGGTGGTAATGCAAGAAATTTCAGATTGATTTTAATTTTTAAAAAGTTAGATTTGCAGAACGATGCACAGTCAGAAAATGTCAATGTAACACTTTCCATCATACTCTTAACCACAGTCTCCAGTTCATACATATTTTGATGTAGCTTTGCTTTGCATTTTTTACATTCTCACTCCCTCCCCTCCACAGATCCTACCACATTCAGTCCATAGATTGGCTGGGACTTGCTGAATGTGCAGCTATTCAATATGTCTTTTTCCTTTCATTATTCATTATGCGCTCTTACGTCTTATTTATCATACACTAAGCCCCTCACTGAACAAGACAGAAATCCCACAATAAGAACAGCCTGTGAGCATTTAAAGACTATATTGTAATTCTGGTATTTCCCAACTTATGTACATTTCATTTCACTGTTACTTTAATCCATGTTTTTTGTGTTGAATTTCATTACCTCTTTAAAAAGAAAAGTGGATAGACAAAGACATTTCTTCATGAGCAGTACGATGACAGATAGCAAGAGAGCATTTGTCTTTTATAAATGTGCAATTTATAGCTGTAAAAATAATTGATTTTTTCTTGTTTGCTAGAAAATCAAAACAAAAGTTATTTTTGGGTTGCTCTAAAAAGAATACAGAAAAGTCTAACTTGAAAAAAAATTACATGAAGCCCCCATACTAATTTGTTTGGATGGACTGAAGTGTTGCACTAGGAATGGATTGCTCTGTTTCAGAATTTCTAACACTTTCTAAAATAAAGTCTTCATTCCTTCGATTTTCTTAAATAATCCCCTAAAGTTTTATTCTGATCATCTTTCTACTTCAAGGAAGTTCATTCTTCCCCTTTTCTGTTCCATGCCCACCCTTAAAAGACCTTGTCACAATGTTGACTTGAGTTTATGATCATGTCAACTGACTTAAAGGTATATTTTTGTGAAAAGCTGTTCAGAGAAAGGGAGGATGGAGGACTGGATTGTCCACATTGTGTTTTAAACCAATTTACAGCTAGAATCTCCCACTGCTTCTGCTCTGACCTCTGCATCGTGAGTTATAAGCTAAGTACACCAGTGTGACTACACCTGACACAGACTTAACAGCCTGAAGGCCACACCATGCAATGGGTTCATGTGATGATAGCACACTGGCAGCAAACCCACAATTATCCATCCCTTCATCCTTGTGGATCTTTTGCTGTGAACAGCTATTCGGCCAAACACCATATTCTTATTGATGTTGCCATAAGCTCTTAGCCACCATTAAGGTCCTGTTGTGCCACCTACACCACACGTGTGATGGGGTCCTGCTCTCCTGGAGATGGCTGAACACCTGCCTGGCCATGGGAAGCAGCAAAAGGAGTCCTTGTTTTGCTTGCATGCACAGCTTTTGCTTTATCTATTCAACTGTCTTTATGTCAATCCACAAGTTTCCTGACTTCTATTCTACCTGATGCTGCTGGTGAGGGAGTGAGCAAGTAGCTGTGTGGTACTTCATTGCTGGCTGGGGTTAAACTACAACAGAAGGAAAGGCTGAGGGAGCTGGGCCTGTTCAGCCCTGAGAAAAGACTACCAAGAGGGGACCTCATCAATGTGTTTAAGTATCTGAAGGGAGGGTGTCAACGAGATGGAGCCAGGCTCTTCTCAAGGTGCTGAGCAACAGGTCAAGAGGAAAGAGGTGTTTCTTGAACTGATACACAGGAAGTTCCCTTGGAACTTCTTTACTGGGCGGGTGACTGAGCACTGGAACAGATTGCCCAGAGACATTATTAAGTCTCCCTCACTGGTGATATTCAAGAACAATGTGGGCACAATTCTGTGCCCTGTACTACAGGTTGCCCTTGCTTTGGGAGGGAGTATGGACTGGATGACCCATAGTGGTCCTTTCCAAACATCCCCATTCTGTGATTTAAGCTTTATGTTGTTTGTTTTATGGAGTTTTTTGTTTGCTTGTTTTGTGTTTTGGTTTTTTTTGTTTGTGTTTTTTTTTTTTTTTTTTTGGGTCCCCTAACTAAAAATCTTGACAAACAGCTTGTTNTGCTTAGTTTAACAGTATTTGTTTTTGTTTTTTTTTTTTGTGTTTTTTTTTTTTTTTTGAGGTCCACTAACTAAAATGCTGAACAAACAGCTGCTTGGAGCAGGTTTACCACAACTTCAAGAAGTGCCTAGGAATAGCCACAGTTCTGCTGTTGTTTTCCCTGACATTGCCTTACTAAGGTTTTCATGGACACATTTGTTCTCAGAAACACAAGTCACAGCAAATTATAATTTCTGTGTACCTTCAAGTCACTAAATCCACTTGCAAAACAGTCAGCAAATGACAAGTTCTCATAGCTCTAATTGCTACTTGTCAATATGGGGGGAGTATATATCAGCTGTCCCCCAAAACCCTGTTCAGAAGCAGTAAAGGAAGATCAGTTTCCCTTCTAAAGTTTGCCAACACTATAAGGCAGAAATGAATCAAAGTAACCGGTTCTACTGGGCAGGACAACAGGGATCTAGATCCTGGAGAAGTCCATACCAACAGTATTACTACTTCCATGCACAAGTTGACATAGGCAATAACTCATTTTTCTGCATCTTTTGTCTTCTGTCTTGTGTTGGTTTATCACCCTGGGCAGAGAGCTGAAAGGATGCTTGGAACCAACTCAAGCCTGGAGCCACTCTAGCTGAATCCGTACGTCATTGGTTGTGTTAGGCTCTGTCATACCTAAACTGATCTGTGCAGATCCCACGTGGCTGCCCTTGCACCTATGCAACCTGTTTTATCTACAGGCTGTGTTGTCTGAGAATGAATTATTCAGCATTAATTGATTTTTTTCTTCTGAAGAGAAATGTCTTATTTACAGTTTATCTGAAACACTTTTTTTCCGCATTTTCTTGCCAAGATACTTCACCACAGATACCCACAAATGCTTTTAGTCAATGTCGCTTCGTTCCTGTACTTCCATTCTTTTCTTAGAATAATAGGAATGAGATGTCAATAAAAATGTCAAAATATTTTGAGGAAAAATATTTCTTTTCTGAAAAAGCCAAAGCAGAAAATTTTTATTCTTTAATTTGAGGGAGGGAGATTGCGTCTAAAATACTTCCAAAATCACTTGGGTCAAACAGACTACTCATTTTTGCTGAATGAAGTACACAACCAAAAAATCTTATCCAGTTCCATTTGAAATTTAGCATTTAGAGTGAAAATGCATGTACAACTTCAGCTTTATGCATAGGTGCATGCTTCACCAACAATAAATTGAACAGAACAGGGCACAAAGACACTGCACTAAATTGCATACTGCAGCCTCCAATTTTGTACTTTCAGATATTTATGGGTAGCTGCAGAGTTGTGGGTGCAGTCATTTTTCACATGCAAATGGTCATTTGCACATCCAGATATGCCTGAAAAATTAAAGGCTTGTTTGAGCACTGATAAAATACAACAACTCCATGTACTAAATAAAAGCATTAAAGGCATCACAGCAAAGGGAAGGAGGAAAGGCAGAAGCATTATGGGCAACGTAACAAGTATGTAAGAGAAAAGTTGAAAGATGAAAATTTGCAGAAGCGTCTCTAGGGCTTCTGGAATTTTTCCTTCTGTTCAGACTAGTCTCAAAAAGAGAGGCAAGACAGCATAACTCAGTTGAAAGTCTGCCCTTGGCTTCTCACATCATCTCTCCAGATGAGGATGAACACATGTGGTTGAGTGAACACCCTTAAGCACATTATACCTTTATATTAATGAAAGTTCCAAAAGACAACACACTTGGAGGAAATAACTGCAGTGCACCAGCACGTAAACAGCCACCACCTCCTGCCACAGGCTGGTTTAAGGCAAGGGCAGCAGCCTCCACCTACTGTCAGTGAAGCCACAGATTTGTATCTGCTGGACTTAATCCATTGGCTTTGGCACCCATGTCTTCTCTCATACCCTACAGGCTGTGGAGAAGTGTATGCCAGGCTCCATGAAACAAAGGCACTAACATCTAAAAGAAGCAGGTAGTACTTCCATGGCAGTTTTGTCAAGGAGAAGTGAAGGACCAGAAATTTGAGACTCTTCCATCCCCACTTCCTTCTCCAGCTCATTCACAACACACACTCCTTCAAAATGCAAACACACTCTGCCAGCCTTAGTTCCTCCCATACATGACATGACATCAAGTTGACAGAGCACTGACTATTTGACATCCAAGCTGATAACAGAAGGACACTTCTGAGCAGCACTCAAACAATAGGCAAGAAATGTGGCTCCCATAAATGGGTGAATTTACAGCTTGCTGTTCAAGAAATAAATAAACCATAACCCACAAAGCATTGTTTCTCTTTGAAGTACATCACCTGTCACTAAAGGTTAAATAACTGTCAACTGCTCATGCAAGGCTGGCAGGGGTTGGTTGCAGCTTTGCAACTTCTTTTAGCTCTAATGGGGACTTTGCAGTTATAACCTTTCTGCTTTAAAAACACAACATCAGTGGCTGTCAGAAATGGGAAATGGATCACCTACTACTTGCCTGTTATCAGCTCATTTTTATGATTTTATAGAGGAAACGGGTCAAAACATAGTAGGCAGCAATCAGCATGAAATAATGGGCCAACTGCTATGACTGACAAGACAAAATGCAGGAGACGTGGGCTTCAGATTTGGGAGCCAACTCATAGGAAAAGCAAAGGTCTTCTCTCTCCAAGACACAGTCATGCCATTAGTCTGCATCTTTGGTTCTCCATTTATAAGCCAGGGACAACCACCCATCACTTTGATGCTCACAATGCCTTAGGGAACTAGAAAAAGAGATTCATACCTCAGACTATCTAGTAAAGGGAGCAGGAGCAAGTGAATGCAGTACCTAAAGAGCAATAAGGAGACCACCAGTGAAGATCCAAATCCTATGGTCACTTAAGAAGATGGTATCTCATTTTTTTTTTCCCTCCAGACAGTAAAAGTCTGCCCTGAAAATTTCACATCAGGTCACTTTTCTCCCCTTCCCGCTAGTTCTGGAAATAAAAGATCAGCTTAAACCCCTGAACCTCACAGAGGAGATGACAGTACGGCAGGAAGCTTACTGATAGAATGCTAGTCATCAGAAAAGATGCCAGGCAATCAGACAGTAAGCTGAAAAAGTACATGCTTCTAGAAATAAGACTTCATGTGAACTTGGTAGCCTGCCATTTCCCATAGAGTCTCACAAGGACAAGGAACTGGGCAGAAATCACTTGCAAAGTACCTCAGGCATTGGTGAGAAGTGATGGTAACCTTGTCAGACAGGTGATGCTGCTTGCCTTCTCCCTTCTAGGGTACGCAGACATGGATTTTCAAAACGAGAAGGCATTTTTACAGAAGGAAAGATAATTTATATACTTGATATGGGAAGAGATTTGTGCCTAGACAGCCACACAAATCCCTTGAGGCATGAATACACATGTACTGTAGAACTTCCCTCAACCTGTAGTTGGCTGACCAGACTCACAGGGCTCAGCCACCTGCCTCTCCAAAATCCTCCCTGGAAATAAAAGACAGCAGGAAAAGTTAAAGCCTCATCTCTTAGCTGGATAGTCATTAGTCCTACAAACATGACCAAGGAGTCCAATACTGCTCTTCTGCAGTATCTGTGATATTACCCTTTCAGGCTGAGAAACAATCAGAAGTTAGTTTGCTGCCAAAGCTCAACAGCATTCCAGCTTTTGTGTTTCAGGAAGAGCTCCCTTTCCTCTTGAAAGATAGGTGCACACCACAGAGAATCACTGTCCATTCTTCGCTTCCACTTGAGAGGGAGTTACTGGAGTTGAGGTTCTGACCTATAGACAACCACAGATTGTTAACTGAGCCCCAAGAACACAAAAATTAGAACTCTGTTTCAAACTTCTTCACTCAGCTATTTTTCAAATTCAAAGTGTCCATATGGCTAATCAGCATGAAGGGCTTGCTGCGAGAGTCAAAGCATTGCCAGCATCCGTGAAGCAGACAGACCAATAAAAGGAATAGCATTATACCATTATACCATGGAAAGGAAAAGGGAATTTACCCCAGTTCATCAAAAGCATGGATCCTATTTGCTTATTGCATTTAAAGCCTCACACTGGCTCTGAAAACTTCATGCCTACTCCCAACCCTATGCCACTCCCCAGTAATCTAGGTTTAATGAAGTTGAATGAAAGCTGTCAGGGAAGAGGAACATGATCAAAGAGGAAGCACAGGTTGAATAAGTGCTACATTACCCTTTCTTACCCGGTAAAGCCAACCCTTGTCCTCAAGTCAAGTCTTCAACCTCCTAAGAGCCTGGCATCAAGAACTAGAGACAAATACTGTCACACAGGTTTTCTATCCTTTCCATCCCCTAATTTTATCTAGGGAGATTCCTAGATTTGGACAGCCTCAGTAGCATCACAAAGAGTAGCACTGTGTACCTCAGAAGTCTCCTGTTCCAAACAGGAAGATTAGGAGTTAGTGTACCTTCCCCTGCGGAGCCATCTATGAAGTTCTTAAGGTACCAGATAGAGGACCTGAGAGGAGAGGAGGCTCACTGACCAATTCTTTGTCATAAAACCTTTATCAAAGTTTGTAATGCTCTCAAATTCATACAAATTTAGACAGGACCTAGGTCATTTGCCCTTAAAGAGGACAAATAACAAATTATCCAGGCCACAGGCAGCATCACCCAAATGCAGAGTTGCAAGACTATTCTGTTCTCTATCAAATTTCATGGGCCAGTGGATGTGGCAGCACAAAAGCGTTCATTTCAATGCAACAAGCTCTGTATTCTTAAAGACATTTGTTTGCTTCCTTCACAAATGCTTCCAGTACCACCCAGCTAGACAGAAACATGCATGCAAGTATTTGGCACCTTTCCTCTTACTTGACAGCCAAAAGAAATCCAGGGGCCAGTTTCCCCAGTGCCCTGACAACCCTATAGGGATGGGATGTTCATTTCCATTCCCATGCCAGATGACAAGCAAGTTATAAATTGTGTTCAATCCTACCATCCCTTGTTTATCTACCATGACAGTCTTCTCTGGCTCTTGTGTGGCTAGGAGCCCAGAGGGCATGCATGACCTTTCTCAAGCTGTTCTAAGTTGTCATAAGCTCTTCTGCCCCACTTTTTATTTTCCATCATTTTATTCCTGCCCTGCCCTTCTCCCTCTATCACTCCAACATTTCTTTATTGCAATCCTCCTAGAATGTTATCTTCTCCTGTCTCCCTGTCCATGAATTACAGCCTCTTTCCTCTCTTTTCCTCTTTTTGTTCCCTTTGATGGCATCTTTTATATTTCTGTCCTCCATTTGCTGAGCAGGACAAGCTTTTGCCCAGACATTCCATTAACCCACACCTCCTCTGACTTGCTGCAGTGCTGAAAACAGATGAAAACTGGGCTCCCCTCACTACATCCTTCCTCCCTGCTTTCATTTATCTTTGCTCCCTCATGCTTTTTACCTCTTCCAGTCTTTCTCTTCCCCCCTCTCTCTCTTCAGGCACATCATTGTACCTAGCCCTCTTTTGTTCTGCTGTCAATTTTTGAGCTCCCTGTTTTACTCATCTTCCAATCTCCTATCAGCACTCTCTGAAAATTAAGGTCAGATATTAGTTCTTTGCAGCTGCCCCATTGCTGAGTGAAACCAAACATCATTTACATCAGAAATTTCCTGTCAGGACCACCTGGCAAGGTAAACCAAGACATCTTGCATTTCTTGCCAATGTCCAAGTTTCTGAATCAGTAGAGACAGAATTATTTACAGAGACCGCTTATGGGAATATTGTTGAGATGATAGCTCAACACTTCAGAGCCAGCCCTTCCAATATTTCAGGTGGTAACAAATAAAAAAATGTGGGGAAAACAGGAGTCATGAGAAATACTTTAGATGGGATTTGTTTTTCAACAGCAAGATTTGGCTAATATTCCCTCTTAAACAGATAGAAGAGAGGGCTGTCAGAATCTTTGATGTTCAGAAATATGGGAAACTGTATTTATGGCACACATGAAACCCACCTGATTCTTTGACTTCCTAGTGTCAGAGCTGTTAATTTTACACTCAGGCAACTCACCAGTGAGCACTGAAACTTGCAGGTTTGTATTTAGCTGTCTCATTACTTACCAAGACAGAAAAATGAACTAACGCAAGGCTCAGGAAAAGAGTTTGGGATTGCAATATCTCTGATAACCCCCACTGTACAACTGGAGCAGGACCATTTTTTAAGTAGTAATATGCAAATGACAAGACAAAATCCATCACAAGACAAATAATGACCGATTCCATGGGAAGATGGTGTTTGTATTAAAACAGGGCAGTTCCACTTTTACCCAAGGAACACTGACACCCACCACAAGACAGAGGAGTGAGAGGCAGCTTATTGCAGCTACCTGATTTGAAGAAAGACTGGGATGTTACAGGCAATCATAATCCTGGCAGACAAAAATCTGGGACCTGCAGATGAAGAGAGATCACTTCCCTCCTGCTCCAGATATTTAATTTCTATCACGCTCTATATAGGCTGAAGACAGTGAGCTTCATGTATGTGATTTCCAGAACATGAACAGGATTATACATTAACAACCTCTAAATCGTGGGCAACAGAACTGAATCAAGCCCAGCTTAAAAATCTATTTGGTCCTGGGAAAAAGTCTTGGCTGAAGCTTTCACCAGGTTTTGGTCTTCTCCTGGAAAAATTGTGGCACCCAAAACAGCAGAGGTCATTTTGCACCTTCCCTGTGGCATCCTACCTAATTTTTCCCTTAAAATGGAAGGCAAAACCTTTTAATCACCTAATTGTAACACTTCTGGTAGAAAACAGACATTACGTTCAGTCAGTGAGGCAAAACAAACAGGAACGGACACATCAAAAAATGGCTTCCTAAGTTTTCTTTTGTTAAGGGACTAAAAGGCACAGCGCCAAAAAGAAGACATATGGAAGGCTAGCTGTTGTACCAAATTGAGAAGTTGCTCAGAATTCCTAGGAAAAGAATGGGATCATAACTCAACAGGCATTTCTGATGGCAAAATGCAGAGGAATGACAGAAAGGGAAATCAATGGGGATATTGTATTACCTGGCTATAAAGTATTCAAGAAGGATAGGTCAGGGCCAAGTTTTCTTCTAGCATAACTCCAGTGGCTTCCGCAGAGTTATGGCAGTAGAGACTAGTCTTCTGAGGCAGAGACCGTCAGAGTAGCAATAGACTCACCTCCCACAGTATTCAGTGACATGACATCACTGCAGGCACAGAGCCTTAGTTAAGCATCTGTCTTGATGGAAATACCACACTGTAAACGTAGTTTCAAGTTGTAATACCCACTTTCTCTTCAATAAAAGGTGTTTATTCCAAAATGAAGGCAGAGGGGAAAAGAAGTCTAATTTAATAGCTACCCAATCAGCAAGATGGAAGTTAAAAAATTTTAGTTTAAGTACTTCTTGAAACTGACATTTCTAGGATATGAGGAGAATTGAAAAATGTTTTTCCATTAATTTAGAAAAGCTAAAATAAAGGTAATTATTGATGAGCAAGTGCATACCAGTGACCAGAATATCACCCGGTTCATGTTCTTAAAACAGCAATCAGAACAAAATCTAGGTGTCTTTTAGATGCACAAGGTACTATCACTTAATCAGAAATCAGCAACACAGAGTAAACACCAAACAGTCCCATTATGCCTGAAGTGCAGCATAGTACGTGGTAACTCAAGAGTAATTTTCCCTGTATGTGCAAATGATTTGTAAAAACAAGTAATGAGGTGAAAAAAGTTTCAGAAGTAGTACGATTTATCTATTCTAATCTTAGAACAAGACAACTCTTAAGGTCTCTGATCAAGCTGGGCACACCTACACCATAGTAGATCAGTCCTTGTTTACAGATATAAGGTAACATACAGCAGAAAACTCAGTGTGAACTGTCCACACACTAACAGCTGCAGCTGATATTAATTGTGACCGCCCAGAGAAATGACCTGGATGTCACTGGCACTGCTCAATGACAGCCTGATCAATACGCACAGGCAGTAAGGAAGGGTGAGGGGTAAGCAAAGGAAAGGCACAGCTGATGAATGTACCCAAGTACATTCTGGTACTGCCATATAAGTTAGGGGTATGCTCTCATTTTCAATGCTACATTCAGTTCCAGCCAACAATCCCTGTGTCCCCTGTAGTACCATACAGCTAAACCATCAGGGATCGGAACAACAGACAAATAGGATTACTGCCTGCATGAGGCCACAGATGCTTCCAAGGACAAAGTTAACTTTCATTCTAGTGGGGCAGATGCCTTTGCTATGGAATATGACTTAGGGACTCCCTAAGGCCTCATCTTCAAAGGCAAGCTGAATCCTGAGTCATAACATCCCTCCCAGATAAAATACTAAACTCCAACTCAAAGATGACAAAATAAGGAAGCCAAGTGATTTCAGCATTCATTAAGAGGACTTCAAACACAAGTGATCAGCTGAGGTCTGTGGGTTTATGCAGACTGTATAAACCACAGAAGCAGGAAACTGCCCTAGTGTAGCATGTGTCTCTGCAGAACTTAGTTCATGTTCAAGACACCAAGCACACCTACATATGAACAGGCCACATGGGAGATGGCTTCTGCCTGGTTCAGCTAAGCGAAAATCTGTCCAGTTTGTGAGTTTTTGTCTTTGCCAAAGCAGATGGAGCAGTACACCTTGGACAGCATGTGCGAAAAATACACTGGCACCTCCCATCCAGCCAACTGCCAGTGCTTGCCCCCATCCTTCACAATTTCATATACCAGAACTAGAGGACCATGAGCCTGCCCAAGGGCCACCATCCACACAGCCTCACATAACAGCTCCTCTCAGTAACCGTGAAGGCTAGAGGAGCAAAGGAGAAGTAGTGCAATGTGCAGAGCTTGACTGTATCCCATTGCATTCTGGGTGTCACAGTGAGCCTGAAAAGACCATGAAATAAAGCTCTTCCTATTCTTCAGATGGAGAAAGTTACTCCTTTCTACTTGCCTATGCTAAGATTAGAAAGAAGCAGATAAAAACAACATCCTCAGGACTCAAAATGATCTTTTGACCTCCCAAGTGTGACACTTGTTTTCAGCACTACCACATCTTATTTTTGCTTAGTGATATCCTCAGAAGCCAGTCTGCCACCATAAAAGAAATTTGCTGCAGCTGTAAATATTCATGAACATTGAATGTTCTATACAATTTCTGGAAATCTTGTGTCACACCCATGACTGCACTCTAATTATCCAATTCAGAAGCAGGAAGAAGAACACATGGCTTATTGTGTCCAGCCAGATCTTGTGTACATCACTCAAACTGTGATTATCAACCAAATTGTTCACAAATTAGTGAGACCAAAAATTATTCACAGAAATTCTCTGAATAATCTCAAATAGCCAATAAATTGAGAGAGGGCAAGAAGTGATGATGATCTGCTTACCAGCAATTTTGAAACATGAATAGAAAGCTGAATTTGCTAGGCGTCTTCCAAAAGTTGTTTAAATTTTCACCATAACAACTATGTGAATTTGACTGAGACCTGCAGACCACCTTTGAAGTTGAGTGAAAAATAGGCTCAAATAGGGTCAAATTTGAACAAAGACAGAATGCTTCCAGAGCTCTCATGGTTTTCTTCTCTCTCCATTACCTATAAGCTTTTTACCCAGTACGCCATGCATGTTATTGCTGTTGACAACACAGTCAAGTGCATGATACCAAAAAAGAAAATGGCTTGTTCAAGACAGACTGATTGCACGGAAGTTAAAGAAGGTTGAGTTTGCTTTCTCTTCCTCCTCTGACAAGTCCACTCACCAGTGAATTTCCTCAACCATTTTTTGTAAGCCCTAGAAGTTTTTAGCTTTCCATTTTTGTTTAATATTTTCAAGCCATTTTAAAACAGTGTTTTCAAGATAGGATATTGAATGCGCATTGAGGCCTTCAGTTTTTTTTCCAAGGTCCTTATATTAGATGAGCATCTAAAAGTTCTGGGAAACTGTTGAAAAGAATGCATAAAGTTAAAGCAATCTGTCAGGAGTTTTCTTGCAGTATTTCCCCCTACCTCTTATTCACTTCTGAAAGAAAGAGGAAAAGTTATTTCTGCAGAAGTTACCTTTACTGGAAGGACAGCCAAGGGAAAGTGCTAATAAAAAGCTGTTTTTCTGCTTTTTGTGGGGTACGAGACAGACAAACAAGTTCATGACAAAATCCTCCGATGACTTACTCCTTTTGTTGCAATAAATGCTGACAGCTCTCCACCCCCACACAGGCACATACTTTAGTTAGATACTGTTCAGACACTTATTCAAACTGAGTATTTCAGAAGAGATGTATGTCCTGGTTGAAAGGCCATTTGGGAGAAGGAAGACCATTTCACTGGCCACACACACAGTGGGGACGGAGAACACCATACCCATGACTGTTCCCAATATGATTTCATTACCACTAATTATCTGGCTAGCTCCTATTGACTATTAAAAAATGCATGGATACCACTCAGCAGTGCCCCTTTTCTCTGCATGCAGGCACTCACACTATGACACTGCATTCCCCACTTACTCAGCAAGCTTCTCCCATGGATAAAAGAAATTACCTTGCACATCAAAATGCACATTTTGCAAGTCATAGCATATCACTTATTCTATCCTAGTGATTAAACCACAGCCCACTACCTTAAATAGGTATGCAATTTTTATAGATGACCAGGTCAGTTCAGATTTGTCTCTTCTCTCCTTGCTCTCATAAGTACATTTTTTCAAAGTCTGCCTTGAAACACCTAAAAGACATCTCATCTTTAAAGAGTGAGGGCTCATCACCTTCTGATAATTAAGCTTGAAGGGGTCTCAAGGTGGGAAAGCAGCCTCGTGAAATGGCTCATAATCACTAGTCCCCACAAAAAACCTTACCGATACTATATGAAACATGAAATAGCTAGGAATACAAGGAATGCAACGAGGAATTCAACCCATAAAGCCTTCTTTGTGCAACTGAGAGGCTTCAGAAGTGCTTTGAAAGGCTTGAAGGAAGAGAAATTATTTTAACAAAAGAACAAAAAAAAAAAGAAAACTTGAAAGAGAACAGAAGTTCTGAAGTGTGTGGGGGTGGGAGAAGTCTTCAGTGTTAGGAACACCAAAGAGATCTCTAACTCAAAGCTACCAGAATAGCTTAAACAAGTTGAGGTGGCTGTGGCTTGATATTCTTACTTCGGCAGCAACTGCTGTTTGTTGCCCAGGGGACTACACTGTGGATCCAACTGGACTGCAGTTTAATTTGTAGAGGACCCAGAGGATGGCAGCTCCCTATATCCAAAAAAGAGCAGCTCAGCTTCCAGGAGGCTACAGTGTTGTGCTTTCAAGCCATGGCTTGCTGAAAAGCAAACTACATCCTACTGTTTCTAATTAGCAGCAAGCACTGGAGAAGGGACACAGCCAAGGAAGAGGGCCCAGCATGAGCTGCCCTCCTGTGCCAGCAGAGCAGCTCCCAAGTGACCACAGCAGGGCTGAGATGAGAAAGGTTCCAGCTGCCCCTTTACCATGACAGCACCACAGCTTGAAATTCCCATTTCTTTCTGCTCCCCTGGGGTAGTTTATGGGCCATTTTGGTTAGTGAACGTTGGCTCCTAAAATTAATGAGCGTATCTGTTTTCAACATACGGTCAATTGCTGATTGTTCTGATGTGGTGAGCTAGGTTGATGAATACATACCACCCACAGATAAAAAAGAGCTGGGCTTTCCCGCCGTGTGTTGAAGGAAGGGAAGAGGAAAAAGAAACAACAGCAAAAAAAAATAAATAAAGCCAAGTGCCAAAGGTACATCAGGGTATCTGCACTCAAAAATGCACTTAAGAGGTCAGAACTCTGAAAAGATGTGTTCTGCTGCAGCTAGAGTCTTGTTGAACACTTAGATCTGGTCGGTTTTTTTTTTTTTTTGGGGTGTGTAGCCAGCAATGGACCCGGGATCCTACAGACCCAGCCTTAACTGAATGCCAAATCACAGCCATATAAAGAAGGTGTCTCCTCCTCACTCCCCTCACTCATGGCAGTAGATAACAACATCAAGTTGTCTCACACTGGTCAACTTGTTGTCTCTTACAGTAACCCCCAGTGTCTGCTTCATACCTATGAATTCCCGAAGGAAAGGGCTCAGTGCAGCTGGAGGCACACATGCACATGGTCATTTCACAAACTGACCACATGCACTACCTGCACAATTACATTGGACAGCAGATGCAGCTAGTCAACCCAAAATGTCAAGTAATAAAAGTTCTGATTAGGAATAAAATAAAAGAAAAAGGCCAACCCCCCCTTGCCATCATAAGACATACTGCCAGTAAATTAAAATTTTATGCAAGTGGATACATCATACATGCCTGCCATCTACGGCCATGTGTTCATCTCATGAAAAATACATGAAGATCTAAGCGGCATTAATAGTGTTTATGAGCCCATCACCTGTGCAGACATTCCCTTTATGGTTCTAATGAAATAACACATAGTAAGACACACCCAGAAGCGATAACCTTCTCAAAAGAAAAAATTCTAATCTGTATTCCTGAACCTCCCAACCTAAATTCTTGATGTCCCCATATGAAAAGAAAATAAATTCTGCAAAAACCAACATACGAGAGAACTCCTTCACCAAACAACAAAGCATCTGTCAACCTTGTTATACATCTGTCATGTATACATCAGGCAGGAGATCTGCAGGGATGAGAAGCTGAACTGGAAACGGGAGCAGGGGTGGCTGGTAAAAGAGGAAGGGAAGAGAAAGCAGAAGGCACATGAGGGTGGTGGAGCAGAGGGCAAACAGGAGAGATGGAAAAGCTGAAAGCAAGAGGGAAAGTTAAAGGGAGGTTAAGGAGAGAGTGATCGATCGCCAAGTCTGTATTAACTCAGTCACAGAGCTCTGATAATCTGTAAATGGACTGAGCTCTGCTCTCCTGGTTTATGTTACCAGCAGAACTATTTGATTGAATTACAGTTCTTCAGCTGACTGCACTGTATCAGTAATGTGACTTCTCTACTCACCAGCCAGCTACTCTTACAAAGGGAAGCTTTGATGGTGAGGAATGCTTTCCTGATATTTTTTTATCTGGAGCAAATCAGTATAAGAGTTGAATTGCTTTCGTTGACATTTCACAGGGAGAGCAACACAGCAGGTACCACTGCCAGTCCTTGATAGCAACGTAAGGGCAGAAAAGGGACAAACACACTTGGATATCCAACATGCAAACCTTTGAACTAGGCAGACATGAAGGCTACTTCCAGATAAAACGTGCCTGCAACCTCAAACCACACATCCATTCTTTTCAAGCTGTCCCACTCATATCTACCTTCACTGAGCAAGAAGCATTGGTGTTGCCAAAGGCCACTGCCTTTTTGCATTTGACTCAGGGGCAAAGTCATGTCTGCCTTATGGCTTAATAATGACAGAACAGTGTGTCATGGGAAAGTGTAGGAAGCCATCGCGGGCAGGACCCCATTGTATTCGGTGCAGCACAAAAAGGAATGGTTTCTGTCTGCAGGATTTAATATCTATACGTAAAACAGGTAAAAAATATGTTAAACTACATAGAAAAAAAAAGAACATTTTGAGCAGTTTGAAACACACTGGTCTAGATGAAATGTTAATCTAAACCAACCTAAAAAAGGCAATTAAAGCTTACCCTCAAAGAAGAATCAGATCTGAACTGTTACTTCAAACTCAAAGCTCAAAACTTTCTACCTAGGATACTTGTTGCCTCACTTTTCAGGTTTGGGGCTCTGCTTTTGAAAGCACCACAATAGGAGAAAATTGCAGAAGATATTTGAAGGAAAAAAAACAAAAAACAAACCACCTGTCAACTCTGCCCACATTTATAAGGAACTCAACTTCTTTCCAGAAGAGAAAGGATAAAAGCACAAGGAAAGACATGAAGTAGCCATATACCAACACTACAAATCCAGCATGAAACAAGAGACTGCTTTACGTGCAGCAGGGACTTCAAACTGTCTGAAGTCAGAAGTTCTGAATCAACAGAGTGAGGACTGTGGAAAAGATGAGCAGAGCATACTAGACATCAGCTACACTTCACCTTATACGATGACCCTTGAGAGTTACCAGGTAGCAGAAGCTGGAACAATCCCACCATTTTTCTGAGTTAATCTAAGCCAAGCTAACCCTAGGCCATTTTCAACTTTTGTCCCATTACCTTCCCATCCTTCCAAGTCTAATAGACATGACTTATTAATCAGGCTGGAACATTGACCTTGCTGTATCTGTCTCCGTTCCTAATAGTTGAGCAGTGGGCAGACAAAGATGACTTCAAAAAACCCTGACACTTATAATGACAATTCTCAAAAGCAGGGTCCAATCTTGAGTGGTGACGTGTATCAGAGGGCAGTTCAGGCACAGGGCACTTCTTTAGACTTGGATCTGTAGCAAAGCAACTGTACCCTGAGGCAAATACATCATTTCACTAGAAGTCTGCAGCACCTTGAGAAAGCAACACACACCCACAGCTAATATATTTCTAACTTCAGTAACTATCTCCTTTTTGGAACTGCCAAGACAAGTGATGCATCGATTTTCCTACAGCTCACCCTGCATGATTGGTATCAAGGCTGTGTAGGCGTCTGGTGAAGTGTTCACAAATTTCTCTGAAAAAGTAAAGACAAAGAAATGCACAACAATTCAAGATGCCTAGACTAGTACAAAAACTTCTCCTTAAGGCAGGCTTATGCTATGCAGCCAGAATTGAAACTGAGACATAAATGAAATCTCCACTGAAGACCTTTGCAGAAAGCACCTGCAATATCATCTGCATGTACTTGGAAAGTAACCTTTGCAGAGGTAGCAGCAGCAGGGCAAGTAAAATTTGCATTTTAGAACTAGGTAGAGAAACAGGCTGCAGAGACATGTTGAAAAGGGAAAAGAAATCTATCAGTGGCTATTGAGATCCCTGCTGCAGCATGGGACAGGTGTCATTTGGCGCCTCATCAGTGGCTGACATTTTCCATCACAGCTTTAGACTGCACATGGATTCGATTAGGCTGAACAATTGCTATCAGCTTCTGCCTTCTACATCACACCTCTGTTTTGCTCACTAGATTTAAAGACATACACATACATGAGAGACATATCTCTGAAGAGGGTTCACATTCGGCTCCTGCTCCAATAGCTGCCCCTTTCTCCCAGCTCTTCCCCAGGGAAACCTGTCTCTCTTATTTACAGAGTGAGCTGCCCAACAGGAAAAAAAACTCAGAAACTGCCACCCATATATATATTAACTAATTCATCTCCCAGAGGTATAACTACTCCTTACAAGGCATTTGGCAAATGTCATTGTCACTGGAGAAAATCCAGGCCCAGGGGGAACTGCTTACAACCACCACTCTGTATGTGTAGAACTCGGGTTCTACATCTTCTAAATCAAGAGCTGTCTCTTCTACCTTACTGGCACAGCCTCCCAACCTATTCTTCCTCTTCCCCTCCCAAGTTAAGTCATAGCAGTATGACAGCGTGTGCAGATGCAGATTTTTTTGCATATAAAGTTTATCATCTAATCACTCACAGAATAAAGTGCCAAGGAACATTTGAGTAATCAGACTGGATGCATAAATATCCTGTAGTTACACAGTTGTTACAGCATATCATTTCTCAGTTAGTTTTCTGCTTTTACAGCTATCATCAGTAGTGACTCCATTCCCCTCCTAAACACTAAATGATCTCTACAGAAATGATCTCAGGTTGGGGAGGAAGAGGGAAACATTTATCCCACTAGAGAGGACACCAGCAGGCAGAGATGAAGGGGGTAAGCAGCCATTACTTCCTAGATCCTTTGGGATGTGAATTTCCCACAACCTGCTTATGACCTCAAAGACACAGACCCCAACCTCTAGCACTCCCACACCTGGCCTTCTTCCTTTTACATTGTGGAAGGTAGTACACCTTAACAACAGGTCTCACAGCCAGCATATACCCCTCTCTGCAGCACAATAAGCTCTCACAGAGGCCCCTTTTCCAGACCTTTCTCCCCTGGCATGGGTCACATTCACAAAAGGTATGTCTTGCCACTGGTAGGGCAAAGCTGTTGCCTCCAGTGAGGTCTGGTGCTGTCCTCAGTTTCTGCATACAGCAGCTCAGGATGTTGCAACACAGCTGCTCTCACACAAAATACAATTAGTCTAAGCCTAAGCATGAACAAATAAAGAATATTTCTTTATCAAATGCCACCATTTTATTATCTACTTCCCTTTCCAATTCTGCTGGAAATTCAGAAGTTGGGCATGTATAAAAAGGAACATTTTTAAAACTTGGAATCAGCATGATAAATTATTTAAAACTTTTGAAAATTCAAGTTGAATGCTTACACCTTCTTGAATCAAGGATTTTGTTTCAATCTGTTGAACCAGTTTCCCCTTTCTACTCCAAAGCAGCCATGCTCCAAGAAGGTAATGCACATTCTCAGGAAGGACTTAAGTTTCTCATTTCCTCTTTGTCTTCTATATACTAAATTAACTATCTCCAGTTTGTGTGCCCTGAGGTTACATGGCTGTTTGACCATCAATACACCATCATTTCATCCAGCAGAAATCACAGCCGGTCTTGGGAAACAAGCTCCTGGAATCCTGCCTGCTTTGTAGGAGTGAGGGCAAGAGGAACATATTTTCAATGCAAATTTTCTAGTCAGCTCAATCAGTAATTCTAAACAAAGCTATAAATACAAACATTTGTTATCAAAGAAAAATCCCTCATGCACAGGAAGTATATTGAGAACAGCTCCTCAACAAGTAAATATAACTTTAATAGAGCAAGACAACAACTGGGACCCTGGACACACTATGGAAGCAGTTCTCATATTGAAGTGAACAGAGATGCTCTAAATACTTCTGTGTTTCAAAGACACCTGGCTCTTTTCTAATAGGGCATGAACTTCCAGTAATCTGATGGTTTAGAGAATAATTCACACTCCAGTTGCCATCTAGGATATCAGACTCATAAATGCATATTCTGAATCCCTTTTTTGCTTGGTAAAGACCCTATTAAGCTCATCCTTTTTTTTCCCTGGCATTCAAAAAAACAATTAAGGAACAGATGAATGAGAGAATGGGCAAGAATGATGCAAGAAAACGGGATAAAGGAGGACTACAAGAGCTGCAGTCACTTCAGACATCTTCAGGTTTCAAGTACTGAGAAGTGATCAAATCACAAGGAGCCATGAAACAAGGAGAAGGTGACTTCGTAGTGTCCAACATCAGAAACCACTGCTAGTAAGCTCTCAGATGTAGGCAGACCTAGCATATCTAGCAGCACCAGCAAGAGGTCTTGAAACAGCTATTAGCATCTGGCACCTACCCCTGCAAGCACTTTCTCACGTGAAACAAACAGCACTATCAGTTAATTCCCATCGAGACCAGATATCATGCTGTCCCTCATGGGGAAAACACACTCTGATAAGTTGGCTAAAAACACCAAGATTTGCTGGTTCCATGGAAAACACTGAAATATGAGCTGCCTGCAAAATTAAACAGGCCACATAAATAGATTCTCATATCTCAGGCACAGGAGGCACAAATAACTTAGAGGCCTAGCAGACAGGCAAGGATTCCACCACTGCTCTCCTTTGCCTGTTGTCCAGCAGGAGCACAGAATCAAGCATTCATATTATAACTCACAGCACTTCTGCAAAGTTGGTAGCAAAGGAGAGGGCAGCACACCTGGAGTACTCTTCACTCTCATCAGGCTGTACTGAAGTGGCCTGGGAGCAGCTGATTGCAATCACAGTCTCCTGCAGAGTTAGATGGATATTACCGAAGTCCAGCTGGACTGGGATAAGATATAGTAACAGTGACCACAAAGAATGAAGGCTTAGAAAAAAACAAAAAGGTGAATTTGAGGATGGCAGAATGAAGGCCAGACCATGCATCTGTGTTCAAATCAAAAGTTAGACTACATCCCAGGGCACCATATTCATGCACAGGTAGGCACAAGCAGATGTGCCCTCAGAACAGCTCTTACATGAATGAGGCCCACCAACCAAGGGCTTCAGCTCAGGCTTCCCAAAAACATTCTATTTGATTAATTTTTAAAATTCAAAGCCCCTTCATCTCCCATTCAATCCATATCAGGAAAGAACAACAGTAAGTCACCATTAACTTTAATTGTTAGCTCTTACTAGAAGCATCCCATTTCTGTAATGAAGGAACATCTATCTGCTTAAGTGTTTCAGGGCTAAGACCTCCAGTCACATTTAGCTGTTGGGAGAACTGCATTGCCATTCCAAATTCAGATGAGGCCAAGATCAACCATGACTTTTTCAGAAAACCTCTGCAGACCTCCTTACTACTCCCTTGCTGCCATAGGACCAAAAAATCCAAACCAATAAGCAAACACTAACCATCTCCTTATATCAGAAGGGCTTCTGGGGACCAAGAATGCTTCAGAAACAGTAGATATAGGTGCAAAATATAGATATTTTACTTAATATTCAGTTCAACTTCTATAAAGGGTTTCATATGCAGAAATAGCTTTAAAATTCCTTACAGATACCCTATCACTGCTTAGTATCTCCAAGGTCTGGCTGGCACAGTACATTTCTTTCCTTCATAAACGACTTGTTGTTAATGCTTCAGAGAGTGTCTGCAAAAAGCTGCTCAAGGTTTTTGACATTCCAAGTTACCAGCGGGGCAAAACAAATCGCTGTCTTTCACAAAGCCCCTTCTTCATTTGACAGGGCCTTTGAAAACAGCGGGCAAAGGCCTGAGCTAAGATGCCTGTATCCATCGTCTCCTTTCTGTCTGTTCTCCTTGAGCCTCCCCAAGAAGTTAGATCAAAGCATCCCCATGGGGACATCTCATTAAAAAGCAACTCCCTTCCTTGACCAGGTCACTGACAGCATTACACAAGGTTGCAAGTTCTTGTCCATCAGACAATGCTTATAAATAGCACAGGGACAGTACTCTCCCTCCATTTTTAATAACAGCTGCAGAAATCTCACAGAAAGACTCCAGAAGGATGGCAAGGGAGGAAGGTGGTCCCTCTTAAAACCTCTCCTTTAGACACACCTGACCATGTTAAGAACAAGCAGCTCAAAGACATTCAATTTAACATTAAAGAAAAAAAAGACACCAACAAAACCCTAAGGGAGTGCTTCGAGCAGCAGAACTAATGAAGCCTCGTTTTCTACAGATTTGCATCTCATGATTGATTGACTTCAGTGCATTAGGAAGAGAAAGCACCAGCTGAAACTTTGCCTGCCCTTTGGGCATTTATAACAACTCACTCCTGTGAATTTTTGCATGTATTAAGGTTTGAGTTCATGCTGTGGAGTCTCCCACATTTGGAAATTCAGAAGGCTCTAGGGGAAGCCTTTGCATTCAGCTTAGCCCTCACTGAAAAGTGAGGCCATGCAAGTACAGCAGCAAAAACAAGAAGGTGCCATTACTTTCCTGACATATGGTAATTTGAGAGCCTGAGTCCACAGACAACTTCATCTTTCCTGGGCTGGACAGAATTAGAGTCCAGAGGAAATTATTTTGTTTTGTCATGAGGCATGGAAATAGAAACACTTATGATGAAACAGGTTTGTCAGGTGCTCATAGGCACCATTTGCATGAAAGTTTTTCCCTAAGCATTTAATGTTTAAATTACACTTAAGACCAAGCACTTATAATCCCCACCCTTTCTTATGGTTCTTCTGAACCCTTACCATGAGTTCAGAGCAACTTGGGTGGTAGGAGAAGCATCAACTCCTGAAGTGTCTCATAGCTGCAAGAACAGAGACACCTCAATCTAGAGGCCAAATACTGCAAACAGAGGCCCCACCAAGCTACCGAAAGCTCCCAGAAGGAACCAGCAGCACAAAATTAAGCAGAGTTATAGCTGCTGCTTCTGACAAGCACACAAAAGACCTGCCAGTGCTGATAATTCATAAACACTGCAGGCACACTGCTGCTGGGACTGCACCGAGCACCGACAGCTCACAGAGTGTCATTGCTTCAGGTTGAGCAACCACTTCCTTGGCACACAGGAGTCCCGAGCGCTCCTTGTGCCTGAAGCAATTTTACATGAGACAGCGACAAAGTAATTAAACTTTGAATCCTCTGCAAATAGAAGTCTGCACTTGTCATTGCCTAGCCCCTCCTGCTATCAGGGAGCACCCTGATGATGAGTGACATCACATGGGCTCAAGGTGACAAACCAGACTTTTCTCCCAAATTAGTATCCTGATGGACCATCCAGGAGGAAGGTCCCTTTCATTAAGTACTGTTCTTAAACATTAAATAATTAAGTTTCTTACTCTGAATCTTAAGCCAACACTGCAGCTGAACAAGAGAAGAGCAAAGAGGTTTACATTTTAGACTCCCCAAACAATCAATGCCACCAAACATTTGCATCCTGTAAAAAGATCAGCTGGGTAATCAAAACACTGTATGTAAACAGGAAGGTTTACAAGTGCTAAGCTCCCATGTCTGTCAAACCCTTCAAAATACTGTCAGTCCTGCTTCCCTATTAAAACAATCCTGTCTTCTTAAAGCCATTCCTGCCCTATTCTCTCCTTCTGGTATGACTGTCTCACACTGTTTATCAACACATCAGTTCCCCAAACTGTGAGGTTGCTCCATGACACATTACAAAACCTATGACCATTTGTTTTAGCGTATCAATAAGCTTCGCCGAGATTAGTGCCTGATTTTATTCCAAGTTGTACAAACACAGCAGATACTTCCTGCCCAGATCATGTAACCCATAAACACACATGATAAGGGATCGTGGTATTACATGCCTTCACAGAAGGTAAATGAGAAAAATCCCGTAGACTATCCGCAATCCTTCAGGTAGTCTGTGAGACTGCTTAGAATTGCTTTCTTTAGTTCCAGTTCAGTGCCTTGAACGTTAATCCTTGCTTAAACAGCCCTCTCAGTTGACAAAAGAGTACTTTTACCACTAATAGTATCTGTACTACTACAAAAAAGCATCTTTACTACCAAGCCAGCCAGTCAGCAATATCATCCCTCTTCTACATTTTATTCTGCAGACCCTTTAACATTCATGTGTAGTAAGTTTCCATGTGAGACTTCCCTACTGCCAAATGTTATGTGCAATATGGAACTATGTAAAACAAGTATTGTTATAAGCACTTATAAGAAAAGAGATTGATAAGACAGGCAGCCCTCAAAAGCTGAACAGGTTAAAGTGGTGCCACTACATTTTTCTATAAGCAAAGGGCAAGACCAACACGTATAACAGTCAGGGAAAAACTTATGAAATAACTCAGATCTTATGTGACAATTACTTATGCAAAAGCAAACAGTAAAAGAATGTGATTGTACATAATGCATGTGAGAGAAGATGAATGTTAAGTGCTTGATATACACACATATTCTTAAATCATAAATTTGAAATTAAGCAATTAGCTCAGAGCCATAGAGCTAATGAAAATTTTTTTCCTACAGCTGTGCATCTCATGACTGGGCATCTTCAATGGCTGAGGAGGTGTGAATTCCAAGTAGAACTACCTCCACTGTAGTCACATTCCCAGGGCTTTCTCCTGGATAAGCTCTGTGAGGTTTAGTAAAGAGTTGGCCTCACACCACACTTTCTCCCTCAGGCAGATCAAACCAAAGTGCTTTCATCTCCCACACCCAGATACTTATTTTCAGAAACCTCTTTTTCCTAAAGGCCTCAGTGTCTGAAATACCTGGCAGGACCTGGAGCTACAATGGGCAGGGAGAGAATACAAAGGACCACACCCAAAGACCCCACCTTGTTTAGTTTCTCTCCTCCCTATATTTCAGCAGTAATGTGATGCTCTACCAACATGTGATAAGTAGTAACAAGCACAAGAGCTGCTGATGACATCCTAAATCCTGCTTGCTTAGATTATGTGAGCAGGAGCATACCAATCTCTACTGAAGTACAGCCCTTGTGCTCTCAGTTCACTAAGAGGGAACAGCAGCAGCTGGTCAGTTTATAGCAGGCAGAAAGTGGCACCAGAAGGACCTGTGGCTATTAGATAGGCAGAGAAGTGCAGGATGGGCTTGCTTTCTCTTCTTCCCCAATCTGCCAGATAGCACAACTGTGATTAACCTTTAGTCCAGCAATCATCGGGTCTTTCAACATCATAACAGAAAAACTTGCTTCCAGATGTTATTGTGCTAACTACAATGTGCACATACTGGGATTAAAGTCGCAAAGAATAGTTCCTACACTTCCTTTATCATCAGCTTTGTAAGACATAATATGCAAAAATAATAGATTCCATAGCCTTAAAAACTCCCATAAAGCAACATGCTTATGTCTCAGAATTGCCAGAAAGTCTTCAGCCCACCAGATTTCGGCAGAGACGCTTGCTAGCCAGACCTTCTGCATAGGAGTGGGAGTATAAACTGGCAGATGCCGTCGGCGCTGAACATTCACAGGGTGCTGGTCCCGATTCCACTGTGAGCACATTAAGCAAGTCATTTTACCTCTCTGTCTCAATTTCTTTATCTGTGAAATGGAAATGCTGATACTTAGGTAGAAGAATTCAAATGAAGTAGTACATTCAGGCAGGCTCTAAAGTGCAACAGTGCTGATTGTCAGAGACCTGAGAAAGCGCAAAATAGCTGTGAGAATATTTCACCTACATCCTTATTAGATTCCAGTTATTTCCAGAAGTGACAAATACTAACAACGGAGTATCTCTTGTAGGTTTAGTCCAATGAGTTAAAGGAACATGAAGTCGGGTAAGGCCAGGCTGTCACCATCAGTGACCTAGGTCATTCCCCTTATAATTTAATATTAATTTTAAGAATGACTCAGTATTTACCCCAAACAATTTTAGCAGACATACTTCTTTTGAACCTCAATTACTCATTCTAAGCTAGTTCATTCCCTGCTCTTCTTATGCCAACACTTTTCTTAAATTTAAATAGCCCTTTTCTCTTCCTGCTCTCTTTTGACTCAGTGTATTTACAGAAGTCAACTTAATTCCTTCTGTGTCTTGACTTTAGCAGACAAACAAACCCAGCCTCTGCTGAGTCCCTGTTCCTACCAAGGACTTGCTCTGACTCCTGAGACAAAGCTGTAGCATAACTGACCTCCCTTTCTGCCATTATAATCCTGGTACTTACAGGCTTTTTTTTTTCTCCTCCAGAGCACATGATGGTGTCTCAATTCTCAGAAAGAGCAAAACAGCACACGAAACAGGTCACACAAATGCAATGTCCTTTATAGTGTATGCTACTATGCATTATCATTTCCATGAAAAAGAGGCACCAGAACATACTTCTCCTTGCAAAACTTACCACAGTAGAAAACTTTGGTGCACAGGACCTACAAAACCCCAGCCAGCCATGAGATACATCCTACAGAAAAAGAGAGGCAAGCTCTGCAGCCTTTGTTTTCAAACATTGGATGAGAAGCCTAGATTATATTCATGGCTACCACAAGTCTCTGGTGTGTATATATTTCATAGGACAGATTACCTTTAGACATTACAATAGGGGAGGTCAGGGGTAGAAGAAATAGTAAACATCGAGTTTAGAAATTATATCATGGAGAAAAAGAGGGAAGACCCACAAAGCAC
The DNA here is from genome assembly GCA_013399855.1 of Oxyruncus cristatus. NCBI lineage: Eukaryota > Metazoa > Chordata > Aves > Passeriformes > Cotingidae > Oxyruncus > Oxyruncus cristatus. Next base: position 1,409,281 of record VXAY01002774.1, on the reverse strand, counting down.
ACATTTGCCTTCTGCATATATATCTGAAGGTACTACCATGCTTACAACCAGGCTCAACTCCAAAGTCCTCAGCTCTAAATTTGTCCTCTGACAACTGTCACATCCCACAGCATCTGCCACTGTGTTAATGACAACAGCCACATCATGTAATGAGCCCCTGCACAACTGTGTAGACTCTGGGAAGGGGCCAGCAAGTTCCTTCACCCACCCACAAGCTCTACATCTGCATCCGTTCACTTCTTCAGCAAGGATTCGTCCCAGCCCCAGTACCACCACCCTCCTGATTTTCAGCTCCTTCCTTCCACCCTCTTTAGGTGGCACTCAAGGTGCAGCAGCCATTGCCTCCTTACTCCCAGGAATTCAAGCTTCATTGCCTCACTACTATGGTACACTGCAAGACACATACTTCCTTCACAGAAGTTTTGACATAGCAGCTGACTCTCTCAGGTGGCTGTCTTTGCTAGGATATCAGAAAAGGATGTGTGAGCATCCGAGGCAGGCAATTATAGGATGACTAGGCCATGTTAAAAAAGTTTCTTCCTAATCCTGTCAGATGCTGCTTGCCTTAAGCCCTGAAGCTCTAAGATATATTGATCACCATCTCCTTTTATCCTGCACAACAGAGCTGTGTTTATTCTCAAATTCCTGGGCCATCCCTAATCCCACTCACTTGACAACCTGAGAGATGTCTGGTGGCAACAACTTCTGCTGCCCCAGTTAGGGGAGTGTGCATATGTATTTCTCCATTTTAAGCAACTACTAAGCTTGACAGAGGAAAAAAAAAGACAGAACATTTAACCCAGTAGCTCCATGTCTGGGTTTCTCTGGTGCTTGTGTGTGCACAAAACACCAGCCCCTGTAAAAGGGTAAGGCTTTGCTGCCCCCCAGAATTACTGGAAAAATCCCATCCAGGTTTCTTGAGTTATGCGAGATGATACTGAAGGGAGTGGCAGACACAACAGAGGGCTCATCTTAACAAGCAGATTACACTTCTTTCACCTGTGCTAAGGCCACTTTTGTTTAGGGAGCTCAGAGAAGTGAAGTCATCTAGGAGGACCACAGCTCATACCTTCCACAAGAGAAGGTTAGTTACCACCAGGATACACTGCAAACTACCACCCTGTTCTTCACACTTTCCATCCTCAGAAAGGCACCCAAGCAAAAATAATGTATTTCTGAGTAAGAAAACTCCACCCCAAAACTGTTACTCTTGCAGCATAAATAGGCATGTTCAGGTTTCCATTTCCAACCACATTTTCATTAAGACAAACTAAGGTAATTATTATCTCCCATGCACATGTAATTATTCATACAGTACTATTCTACACCAGCCACCATTTTTCCTACCTTTGGTGCTTGCTTCCACATACAGCAGAATAAGGCTGGAATTGTCCTGTAGGAATTCTTTCCTCCAGCTCCAGGGCTGCAGCTGGAGACCTTCACATACTCAGTGTGATGCTTTTACCTGACCCCTTGCATAACACAGGTTGTGGAATTTCATGTAGCGCTTCCTGAAGCAGCCCATAGCTTATCTGGGCATCTTTTTAAAAAAGGTCGGTCTCAAAGTTTCAAATCCCATCTCAGTCTACTATAGCTTTCATAGGATGCAGCAATCAGTATTTCCAGTCAAGTGTATACTATTGATTTATACAGTAGTATGATAAGATTGTCAATGATTTCTATTCCAATCTTCATGCATCCTCACACTTTTTAATTTTTTTGAGAGGGAGAAGAAAGGAAAAAAAGCAAAAATCACTTCTAGGTATCGAGCAGAGGGTTTCAGTACAAAGACCCCTGTCCTCTTCCCTTTGCTGATTGCAGTTAATCGAGAAGCCAGTGGAGCCAGAGACCAGTCCAAACTGTTTCCTCCAAGCTGTAACCTCACATAAATGATAGCACATATTGCAGAGCTGGGGTCTTACCCAATCAGGAGGACATCGCAGACAGGGCTCCTCCATCTGGTGGATTCTCTGCTTGACCCTCTTGGGGCAGATCCAATGCTGCTGATCCCACATTAATGGCTGGGGAAACCCCTCCTTGTTCTGACAGGTTGAAAACTGATGGTTTAACCCTAGTCCTTTTGCTCTGCCCTCCAAACCAGCTCCAGACCTGCAAGAGCAGTCTGTTGCTCAGATGGGAGCTGCCCTGCACCAAGTTTTCCTCACTAGGTAGGAAATCCTTGCAAAGCATCTTCCTTTTCTGCACCAACTGCTTAGGAAGGAGATAATTTTCAGCTACGGCTTGGTCATTGAATGCAGTCCTCAGGGCAGGCATACAGCAGGCAGAGAAGCAAAAAAACCACCAAATATGCCAGGTCCTGGCTTTATATAGCTGTACTTGGGACACACCTCTTCCTTCCATTCCTTTGTTTTCCCCTGAGTGCTTCCACCTGCTACCTCATCCTAAGCACAGGGGGATCTCATCAGAGGTACCAACACCACTGCCCTATCTCTCTGCATTGACTGTACATGAATTAAGACAGGCTGTCCTTTTGGCACAGGCTAATCTAATCCACCTGAGGATAACGACTCCTCCTCTTCTCCAACTCCCCCAGTGGGGGCAATAGGGCCTTCAGCAATGATCTGCCCTCCACAGCTGAAGGCGGTCAAGGGGATGAACTTAGAGAGAGTCGCTTTGCTTTACTCTGCTTTGATGATTGACTGAGGCAAACAAGATGAGATTCCCCTTCAAAGTCCCTGTTTAGTGCTTTATAAAGTAGGTTGCCTTGCTCTTTCAAGCAGGTCCTCAGTCTTCCTAACTGTCCACCTTCTGCACCCTTGGGGTAAACCCCCTTAGGCTGGGCTACCTCACTGCTCTCTGTTTAGAGCACGGGGCTGGGAAAAGTAATCTCTGGGCACAGGAGCATGCAGCAGCTAACATAAAGGAGCCTTGATTTCAGCATAGCTGTGACTGGCAGTCAGAGCTGGACACAGCTACAGCACCTTTGGTTGGATGTGTTTCAGAGCTGAGGGCTCCTGGGCACAATATATAGGACAATGAAGCTGAAAGAGGGGAGATATGTGCACCTGAGTTATGATGTTCACCTCTTTGGAGTCAGCAGTGAGAAGTACCTCCAGAGAGCACGTGTCTCTCTGCATTGACTATATAGTGAATTAATGGCAGAGGCTAATCTAAGGTGCTTTGAATTAGGTGGTGTGAATGGAGCTTCTTCTCTCCCTCCCTCAGTCATATCCTAGCGTCACCTAAATGCTACAGAAATCACATGACAACTTAGGTAGAGTGCATTGGAGTCACTGCCATCTGTCCAAGTATACAGCTGGGGATATTACTAATAATTTCTTCTATTAGTGCTTGAGGGGAAAAAAAAAACACACCAAAAAACAAGAAAAAAAAAACCCAAGTGTTTTGAAGCTTCCTGTTTGTATTAATCTCCTCTGACAACTGCTGATTTGGGTTTGTGATTCGATCCTCCATATGTCTAGCTCTATTGGTCAATTAAGTGCAGGGGGCAATTGGGAGAAGCAGTGATGCTCAGACTGATTATAAGAGGAAGCATCACAAAGGAGTTAGGACATTCAAAGCTGGCTGGTGCACTTGGCGTTCACACAGCCAAACTGAGTGTGAGGTAGCTGCTGCTTCTGCTTTTCAGGTCAAGGAGATTCTTCCTGGTTCCTAACAGAGACAAGATACAGCTGCCTGGCTGTTGACCATTTGTGAGCAAGGGGCACAGTTCCAGGGAAGGAGTAAGCAAACAAGCATAAGGAATTGTGGTGAGCAGGGGACCAAAAAATTAATAGAAGGCTATGAAAACATGAATAGTTTTTCCCATTACCCGTTGCTATAGAAAGACAAATAAAACATAAGACAAAAAGGCTATGAGTAGGGACCAGCAGAGAAAATGAGAATCAGCTTATAGTAATACAGGTTGGTATATATAAGGGAAAATAAAGGGAAACCAGGACGTTAAAAGAGAAGTATATTTGGAAATTGGTAATGATCAAATAAAGGCTGTGGGATATAGTGGACAGCAAATTCACTTACAGATCTAAAATGTTCTATAGCAGCAGCAGGAAAAAAAAAAAAGTTAACTTAATGCTGTGCTTCATCTGCAGAGAAATTGTGTCAGAAAGTGAGGAGATACTGGCCCTCTGTACAGATCTGGCAGGACAGCACCTGGAATGCTGCCCTCAATTCTGGGCAACACACATTTACAGAAGATGTTGATGAGCACAGGGAATTCAGAGAAGAATGGCAGGAAAAAAAAATCTGATTAAGGGTCTGAAAGCACTGACATATGAGAAGAGATTAAAATAATTAAATATGTATTGCTTGGCAAGGGGTAAGATTAACTGTCTACAAATGTGTAAATACCAAGAAGGTAGAGGAATTGCATTAAGGGGTATAAATATAAGTGTAATAGAGCAAAAGTAAACACAGGCTCAATATTAAGTAAAAAAAAAAACAACTTAGCCCTGAGGTTTTTTTAAACTCTCCTTGAGAAGGTGAGGCTTATTGCTTAAAGCAGCTGTAGTGGCATGAAGAGAAGAGGGTTGCAATCATGCCTCAGTGGCAAGTGTCCACGGAAAGAGATGCAGAGAAGAAGGTAACATCTCAGGAGTCACCAGTGATTAGAAACAGCTCAAAATGGCCTACAGACAGCTCAGCAGAACCCAAGGCTCTGGCAGAGCTACAGGCCAACTGCTATAGCAGACAGCAGCATGGAAAGGGAATGAGAGAACAAGCTCTGTTTTCAAAGAACACCCACACCCCACGCTTCTTGGATGCAAGAGTTGGGCTTAGCTTCTGACCATCTTCTCCATGCATTGTGCATCCTCTCCTTCTATTTCCACCAGCTAACCCGGGAATGTACTGGTATGCTGTTTCCCCACCAGACTGCTCCGCAAGGGCGTCTCCCGCCTCGTCTTTCCGTGCTGCCGGAGCCCAGCAGTGCGGCCCCACGTCAGGGAGCCATCAGCAGAGGGGACGTTCTGCAGCGCCGCGAAAAGCGCTGCTGGCACTGCTGCAGCGAGCTCGCCAAAATTGGCCTTGTCACTTTAAATACATTAGACAATAAATCATCCCTCTGAGACATACCCAAAGGAAAAACAGGGGGAAAAAAATAGCACTTAAAAGCCCTTTTCTATTACAAAGCCTCTGGGGAGCTTTTAAACTTGGAGAGTTTTTTAAGTGAATTGTATGCTTTTCCCCCCTTTGCCTGCCTTTATTATCAGTTGCTAACATTAGCCTTGCCTTCCCATGACCAAAGTCTCATTCAGACTCCTATTTTTTTTGCTTCCTCCGCTTTAGTTTCTTCCCCTTTTTCTCTCTCACCCTTACATATACACACATGAACACCCGTAATGTCCATGTAACAATCTCTTTCCAACTCAGCATCTCCTCTTAAATTGAAATTACACTTTGCCAACATTCCTTTACTCCATATTCCTCCCCTCTTCCCTCCATTTCCCTTCAATTCTTCGTTTTCCTCTGTATTCCCTTCTCTCATCTGTCATTCTTCATGTCTGATTGTAGAACAACCTGAACAAATTCAAAACCATTTCCCTGCTTTTAGGAGGACTGTGTAAATTTTGCACCTTGAACCTTTTTTTATGAAGCGCTCTGAGGAGTTTCCTTCCTTATAAAGCATATTCCCTCACCCTTGCTTTAGGAATCATCAAGCACTACTGACCTAGAAGGGCAGTATTTTGTCTCTCTGTTAGCTCTCCAGTACCAGGTTTTCCCAAATGGACTAAGGAATAACGTTTCCTCCATTTTCCTGTGTTCAGGAAGTCAAGCATGACCATGCAACCAGATCTCCCATGCAATGCTTAAAGGGTTCTCCTGCCTACTGCTTTTATTTGGCCTTAAAAACTTTATCATTAAAACCTTGAGGAATCAGTGGAGTCTGTTTTATGCCTTTCTAGAGCTGTGTGGGAGAAGTGAGTAGCATTTTCCAGCTAAACACAAGGATTTTACATCTTCAGTCATGTAAGGGGGTTGTGTGTTGGAGAAGAAAGGGGGAACGTAAGGTAAGTAAGGGCAGATTTCAGGAAGCTGCAACTCTGTGAAACAAGCTGATGTCCTGGTGAGCAAGTGGCTGTGTGGTACTGAGTTGCCAGCTGATGTTAAACCATGACACCCAATAAGGCACCTCTCTAGGCAGTGCAAAACATGGTATTTTTTATCATAGTGATAGTGAGACAGTCGAGGCAGCAGAAGCAAACACTCTTGTTAGCTCAGTCATCTGCATTGTGTTAGATTTGCCCCTTACTGGGGTAAATTAAAAAAGGAACAGGAATCAGAACAATTAGTTGGCCCCACATGACAAATTGAACAGGCTGCAGCGTGGAGAAGAGGCAAAGAAAAAGGAGGTGGAAAGAGAAGTAGAAAACATTACTTTGACATCCTATGGCTTCCTGATCTCTGCAGGGGCCAACATGCATGCTTGAAAGCCAGTGGGCAAAATGCTCATCTCTGGCCCATGCCTACCCCTCCTCCCCAGTCTCTTCACAGCCACAGACCAAGTGACCAAATATCAGCCCCAGAACAGCCAGGGAAAGGGTGTGGAACACACAAATGTGGAATACTAAAGCCTGTGTGAAAGGAAATGCTGTGTCCTGGGCATTTGTCCAGGGAAGCGGGAGGTGGGGATGGAAATGAAAGGTCTATGTTCTCCCTAATCATTTCCGCCACAAAAAGGGAGAGAGTGCGACATACACCAGTGGATTGCAGCCATTAGAAATGAACCACTGGTGGCTGGCAAATTGTAAATTAGAGAGCCAGAGTGAGAAGAAAGAAAATCAAAGGGGGGACGAGGTCGTGTTTTATTTCACTTGTAGCGCTTTTCAAATTCAGCCCTAACCAAACCTGATTAAAGTAAATCCCTTTTTTACGGCCTGTGGAGTCTATAAGATTATGGTGTTAATGGAAGTGTGATTCGATCAGTCAGTAATGGTGCATGTCGGGGCCCAGGCGCCTCAGACAAGTCCATTTTTTCAGATGTATTTATTGTTTTTTTCCCCCCCTCTCCTTTCTGTTCTCTGCATTGCAGTGTTTAATTGAACAGTTTAAAGTGATTCTTCTTCAAGGCCCATTAATTGATTTTATTTGTGTATTCTCCAGGGGTCAAGGGGAAAATATATAATAAAACATAAGCTCCAGGTCTGAGTTTGTCACAGTTCCCACCTTCCCACAAACATAAAGCACATTTCATCTTTAACATTTTAGATTTCTTCTCTTCCCACTCCTATTTCACTGCCACTAGAGCTCTCAGATGTTAGTTTCTGTGTTTCCCTTTCCCCCTGTTTATCTCTAAAATTTGCCACTGTTATTGAGAGCAGAAGGTAGCAATCTCTCTCTCTTTTCCTGTGCAACAAACACCACATCAGTTTTAAAATGCCCCTTGGCTTTCAGGGTCTCCAAATGACTTCCCTGCCCCAAGCTGAGCAGAGGGGAGGGCACTAACTTACACATATTTGTAAACCAGCGGTCCTTGAAGCTCAGGTCATTGCCTCTACAACTGGGGGTGATTTTTGTGAGCTTCTTAGGAAACACTCCCTGAGGAGTCTTTCATACTACTAGCCCATCAGGGTACAAGAGCCTCTGTGTGACAGCCAAAAGCTGCTTCTTTCTGCCACTTGGTCTGCAAGGGGACACTGTTTCCTTCTCAGCCTTCCCAACACTCAGCATAAGGTTTGGCTGCTCCAAATAAATATATATTGAGCTGACTTCATTTACTTCAGATACTGCAAAGCCATTTGTTTCCTTCAGCTCCCAGCTCCACTCCCTAAAGCTGGTCCCAAATACAATTTTTTTTCAGATTCACCTTGCTGAAGCCCTTACTCTGCTCTCATGCTGTTCTTCTGCAGTAAGTACATTTCTTTTAACAGAGTTTTCAGAGCACAAGGGCTTTTTTTTCTTTATTATTATTTTTAAATCACAAAATGCGCCAGGGAAGTTTTCATCCTCCCACTCACCTCACTCAGATCTTATCTACAAACTGCCTCTAGATTAATGCAAGGAAAAAGATGCTTTTCCTTTTCTTTCCATCCTCTGATTGACATGATCTGGGCGAAAGATCATTGCCACAGCCAGGGCAGTTCTTTGGGGGTGCAGCCTTGCCAATCAGTTTCATGCAATCTGAGTCTGTTTCTGAAATTTGGGGTCACATAACCCATACTGGATGGGAACAAATCCAAGATAAATCTCTTACCAGTTGGCCTCTTGTTCTGTCTGCTTTTGGCTGCAGAGAAAAATTCCATTTTATACTACAGATGATGGAGAAGTTTCCTAGGCAGGATGTAATCACCCAAGAGTGGAACTTTGCCTTACTCCCCTTACTCTTACGACAAGTACTATGGCATCTTTAAGCAGGTAGAATTTCAAATTTATGTCTGAAATCACAGCAAGGGAGGTTTCACTAACGTTGTGCAGGGGAAGAGGTAATGGTAAAGGCAAAAGAAAAGCTCCCCCTGCTAACTCATCAGCAATCTTCTACTCTAAGCTAAGCTTTCCACGGAAGGTTGACAATACAAATCCTGAGCAAGTTATGTCTCTACTGAGCTCCTGTGCTCTGACCAGAATAAAACCTATGTACCTGGAAATGCATTCAGACCTGTGGCATTGCTCCCCATAGTCACTGGACTGAAGTTTCCTGGGCTAACAGTTTATAGATGAGCAGGTACTTGCTCTTTTGACTAGACAGAGGGACATTACTGGGAGGCAAATATGCTCACCAGGTTGCTTCTAGGAAACATTTACCACTGTGTCACGGTCTTCTCCAGTTATCCTCATCTTCCGCCTCGTTTCACACATACATTTGGACCTACCACCTTATCTTTTCAGTTATTTCACTTCCTTCTTTCTTGCTCTGCTTAGATATGCTCTCCTGAGATATCTCTAATGTTTCTGCTCAGGTATGCTTCTAAACATCTCTGACTGGTGGTTAGCCTTCTACAGCAAACGGGGCCACTTCACTTCCTTAAAGATTAGCGAGATGGTATCCTTTTAAGATGAGCTCCCTATATTTGGAAGTATGATGATTTTTGGAATAAGGAAAAGAAGTTCTCTTGAGAAATCTGATCAGCTGTGATCTGAGTGTAAAACATTATCTATAATTTTGCTGTCTGCAGAGACCTGTGTCCACTGTACAGAGGTCCACACTGTAGCTCTTAATCCTAGACAGTAATCTTCTAAACTTTCAGTCACATCCAGACTCTGTCAAACAAGATTAAAATAAAATTTCCTCTGTGCATACACATGCAAATATGTGCACCATTCTCCCCATGTTCTCATGTCAAGATTGAGCACCCTACAATTCCATTATCATCTGAATTCAAAGGATTCATCTCCTCCTCAAGAGCTTTCATCCTGATCCATCTCGATGTCTCTTAGCAGGGGTTTTACTCTTTGTATTTCAGCTATAATTTCATTTCAGCATAACCTTGACCTGCCCATGCTACCAGAGCAGTTCTCCTTCATCTTATTGTTCACCCTCCCCCATATACATATGAAAATCGGTGTCCTCCCTTAGCTAATATAATACAAAGGAATCAATCTGTCAGGCACTCATACCCGCACAGCCTCTGCGAATTAACCTTGTGGAGTAATTAGGGCAAGCACCATGGTGTTGGTATCATGGCCTCATTTTGCTGCTGGAAGCATTAAAAAACTACCACAGCACAGTTACCAGTTAAAATCAATAGTCCACTCTATCAATAGGAATAAAGCTAACCAAGTTCTTCCTTGCTCCCATGTTGGGCCGTAAGGGCGTACGGATGAGTCTGGAGGTTCTGGACGTCCCCCTTGTCACAGCTTTGATGGAGACCAGACTTGAGAAATGGGTGCTTTTCAGTGGAGGCAAGAGGCTCTCAGAGGCTCTGGCACAGGACAGATTTACTGGGGAAGATCGTGAGAAGTTGCCAAGCAGTCTTTCCAGGCCTGTCATGGCCTAGGAGCTGCAGAAGTCAGACAGCTTCTATTTGCATTGCATAATTGGCGGAGCCTGTCACAACACTGCAAAAGCCAGCTGCTGCTTTCTGCTCAGAGCTAATTCCACCTGATTTATTTAATATTGTAATGAATATAATCCTCTCTTCCCACCCCGCTCCCCACACACTTAGCCGGCAGTTAGAAAGAGCAGACACTGCAGACAAACCTGCACAAGCAGGTGGTGTGGAGTGCCTTGGCTCTTCCAGTGACTGAGCAGCTCAGTGCTGCGCTCCAGAGACAGCAGTGGGATGCGTGCCAGGGAAATGCAGCCATGCACACAGTTTTCTCACACCTAAAGGAGGCTCCCAGATCTGCAGAGATGGCAAATGTGCGGACGAACAGGTGTGACCACAAGTAAAGGACAGAGCATAGCACTGCAGCAACCCAGATTTCAGGCAGACCAGGAGAGATTTAAAGAGATGTTGGAAGGGATTAGAGAGCTGCAAAGGGATGAAAAGTGAAGATACTCAAGAAGTAGGGTAAAATAAAGCCAACTTGCTTTACTTAAGCTAAGATGGCAGCAGAGATGGTGGATAAGGACACAGCATCTACAGAGACAACTGGTGAAGACCATCAGGAAGATCTGCTGGCAGATCTCTAACTTCTTATTCCCACTGAAAAAACAATAAAACCCAATACCACTGTAATCCAACAGTGGCCAAACCAGGGGGAGCAGCAGCTGAAAATCAAAAAGCCCTGGAAGGACAGTAACTTCTGACAAAATTTGGTAATCATTTAGCCATTTGAGTCTTCTGCCCTGCCAAAGTGTAACCAGGTAAAGCCAATAAGAGAATGAGTTCTCCGGGACAATAATGGCTTCAAGAGCTGGACCAAAGTTTGAGCTTTTGAGACGATAAATCAGACTGTGGCTATGAGCAACAGCAACAATCACAACTATGGAAAGAAGCAAATGCAGAGGAAATGAGAAATACTTCTTCCCTACATGCTGCGTCTAGGGATTGCATCTAGAGGAAGGAAGGAAGCCTGAAACTCCTAGCCTCCCTGTGCCAGGACAAGACCAAAAGAAGACATGCAACCTAGCCTTTCACTCAACAGCAGAATCAATACTGGTTTCAAATTGGGATTTATAATCATGCTCAGCGGGAACTCTGACAGGATGCTCAGAGAATGAGACAGGATTCAGGAGAGCTGCTTTAGTGTCACAGTTGTAGGGAACAGATATAGAAGATGAGAAAGGAGACTGGAAACTGCTGAGAGGTTTAACTAACAGAGGATGAGCCAGACAGAGAGAACCAAGAGGTTTCAGGATGTGGAAGAAGAATATTGCTGCACATAAAATAAGTGTGACAAGTTTTTGCTGGCTCTGGAAACATTTCATTTGCTGTTCCCACCATGGAAATGGCTGGTTAACCCCAGACAATTTGAGATCTTATGTTTTACGCCAAATTCTGCTAACTGACCTGATTTCATGGCAATGAAGAAGTTGCAGAAGGTGCCTGCAGTTCAGCAGATATCTGCCTCATAATACACAACCACTGTTTTCAGCTTGTAAATTGTTTGGGGAAATACTTCCATAAAATTAATCTATGCCCAAACACAGAAGAAAAGTTCTCTTTAGAGCATCACATACTGTTAGAGTTGTTAAGTGGTTGGTCAAATATAAACATTTTTCTTCCTGCCCCTCTTAACTGTGTGTTTTCCAAAATTCAGAATAATTGATCTGCAGTACATGCAACGGTAGCTGTGCATAGGAACTATCATTGATACACAAGCCATGATGCTGAAGGTACACTCTTATCCAGATGAGCTGCCACCTGGAGCAGACAGATGGACATGAAGGGAAGAGGGATAAAAGCCAGTTGAGTGAATGGTTTCATTAGGCTGCAAGGAGGAAGGAAAGTGTGTAGAAATGAGAATCAAGAGTTTTTAGACACTAACACTATGGCAGTGAGTTTGTATAGCTTAGTGGAAACAAGGACCTTTGCCCTATCCTGATGAAAAGTTTTGCTAGTCTCCTGCCAAGAAAGAAATAGTGGTGTAGTAACATCCTGACTTTACCTTCCTCCCTGATCCTTTGGAAGGTCCTAGGGAAAGACAGACTCACCCCTCCCTTCCCCAATGCATCCCTTAAAAAAGACACAGAGCACTCTGGGGCAAGTCTTCAGGGAATTAGTTAGTTTAGATCCCCAGCCAGGGTGGAGAGGTTCAGTAAAACTGCTAGTCTCTCATTAATACCAAGTCTTCGGATATTAATCCCAGGCTCTCAGTGACCTGGAACACCAGCTATGCTAACAACAAACTTAAAGTCACTAAGACGACTAAGTGTGAAACCAGATTTAAAGATTTAGCAGCTATTCTCAGCAGCCTCCTGTTTAGGGAAAACACGTCAAAGGCATTTGGAAACTACTGAGAGGTGCCTGGAATGGTAGCTGATTTCATGGCTGACAATGAAAAGCAGAGCAAGGGGCTTATCTCCAAGATAGAAGTGAGCAGAAGGAAAACTGCCACCAGCTACAGTAAAGGGCTGATCAGACTTCTCCAGTGAAAACACTGCTCCCTCTGTCAGTAGCACCTGCCCCATCCTCCTCCGGAAAATGCATTTCAGAGGAAGGGGGGAAGGAATTTGAAGTAGTGAAGAAATCAGAGGTAGAGGATTGTCCCTGGGAATCTCAATATTTGCAGGACCTCTGTCCACCCACCCTCTTCCTCTACCCATTACAGCTCTCAGACACTCCAATCTGCTCAGGTAATGACCGGACGAAACGGATTTCCTGGCCTCAGATCTGCTGCCACTCTTGAGTTTGCAGCAGACATTTTGTAATCAGAGAGCCTGTCATGAGAGACAAGAGACTTTAGCAGAAAAGAAAAGTTAATTGTGGAACAAGGGATTTAAAATCTGTGCAAAGGGGGATAATAAAAGAAACAATTATGGAGTTTAACCACTGCTGCTGGCATGGTGTTGAATGTCATTTGTCCTTAGCTACACTGATACAGTTAAACAGTGCACACTCAAGGCTGATGTTTCGGTTTGCTGTTGATTTTGGAATGTCAGCAAAAGTTTTGTTTCAAACTAAACCAAATAATTTTTTTCTATTTCAGGCATTTAATTAAAAATGATTAGAGGTTTTATTTTAAAGAGAAATTGCTTCCAATTGACACAAACCCAAGAATTATTTTTTTTTCAAAAATGGAAAAATGGAACATTTTGATTTTGGAGGAATTTGGGGATACTACTTTGAGAGCTGTCAAAATAGACACAAAAGCTGCCATGTAGTCAGCATTTATTACCCCGCTTTATTCCGTATGCATTCAGATACAAACCCAGCTGAGGCCGTAACAGTCCATTTTAACAAAGCAGATTTAGGGCCGGTGTTTATTTTGCCTTTCATGCACATTTCTAAAGGCGTATTTACTAAGCAGAAGTGTGAGAAACTACTTCTTGACCTGAAGCATCTACAGCTGGCTGGAGGAAGCAAAATTTCCCCTACTCTTGCTCCAAGCAATTACTAGTGGTATGGCATTACAAGGATTAAACTGTAGCATTTCTGCAATAACCTGCTACAGGGATCAAGTCAGGACCACTCTGCCTCCCCAGGTGGCATTAGGGAAGCACAACTTGAGTATTGTGCCTTTCATAGAGGGAACTGGCAATCTATTTCCTGCATTGATGTATGGCAGAAACCATCTCAAGCAGTTTGGGACTCCATCTACACACAGAGCTGTGATTGCTTTGTCCCTCAGCAAAGGTCTGCAGAGGAAAGGCAGCAGAGATTTACTCACTGACTAAATTCCAGCATGACACATACACATCTGACTGTAACTTTCTTGCAGTTGTACTTTGCTCCCCCAAAAGAGAAATTCAGGTAGAAATGACCTGAATTCTATTTGCTCTGATGAGGCTATTCCTTGAGATGCCTTGCAATCACTGTTCTCCAACCTAAGACTAAACAAAAAGGGCAGTGGTTTGAAAAGAATTCACCTGAAATTAAGCAGATAGTGCAGAGAGATGAATTTCAGAAGTGCTGAGTTCTCACAGCTCCTGCCCCTTATAGTGCCATTTGGGTGTAAATGCAATAGGAATAATATGGCAGGTGGAGGAGTGTTGGACCCAGGAGGGGCAGTTATCCAAGACTTTACCATGAGCACTTGCAGGAACAATGGAGATGCCTTAGTAAGTAAGATAATATGTAATGAGTTTTGAATCCACCTGTGTTGACACTAGGAAGTTCAGAATAAAAAAATTCTTTATTATAATTTAGTTGGTCTTCATAAAACCAAACAACCTAACAAGAACATTTTCATAGCTTAAAACCACCTTCATGTAAAGAGAAATTTTCTGTCATTCTCGTTTTTACACGAACTGCTAAAGAAGGGCAGGGAAAGCAAGTTGGTTAAAGCTTCACCAGCAGATTTACAGAGACTACTGGAAAAGAAAGATCCTGTTCAGAGCCACCAAAGTAGGAGGGTCTGGGTGGACTGGATCTGTTCTATGGCTCAGCTACTTCTGGCTAGCTCCTGATGAAGAGGGGGTGAACGATGACGATGACTACGACTGTGACAGCGTGCTCCATCCAAAGGACTGAGTGCTCCTGGGCACAGGCGAGCTCCTGCCACCATAAATCCCTGCTGCTAACACTTCCATCCGATCTGCAAAGCAGGAACCAAAAGTGCCATCATACTCTTCACTCACAGGAAGCAGACGCAGGTAGCGAAGCAGACTGTAAGCCAAATTATGCCCGTTCAGGGACGGAAAAAGTTAACTGGGGAGTTAAGAGCTCATTTCATACTGTGTAGTTTGGGGACTAGTCTGCCAAAAGAAGGATATTAGGCTAGACAGCTTCTGATTCAGACACATTCAGCAACACCTCTGTTTATCAGGGAAAAGTATCCTTTTGACTGATATGTTTGCTTTTACCCCATTCTTTCTCTGTTTGAAGATGAAATCTCTGTGAATAATTTAAGCTCATCCCTGACTGGCTGTTACTGTCCCAACATCTTCTTCCCATCAGTATTCTCCAAGAGGAAGCGTACTTCTTTCCTCTCATAATGCACTAACTTTTTCATTGCTTCTTTATGCTCACTTCTCACCAATCTAAATAATGGATCAATTGAGGTTTTATTCTTTGCTTTAATTAGGTCTTGAATTTTGAGAGTATTTTACTGTAATTACTTCATTAAACGTGAACTGAAAAGCAAAAAACCTTCCAAAACAAAGAAAGCTCTGTTTGTGCTCTTCTATCATTTTTTTTAATGATACATAAAGGCAGACTCAAAATTTTAATCGGGTATGGCGTTTTTCTCTCAGTTCACTGTACAGGTAAATACTGACAGTCTGTGCTCACTGTTTTGAACCAGCAGAGAGAAACAAGGAGACAGAAGGGCAAAATACAGCTATGGACCAACTCAGTCAGTCAGTCTATCTTACAGTGGCCTCAGTATATTAATACTGCTGTTATTACAGATGCACTTAATTTGTATGTGATTGCTTTATTTCAGGTCAAAATAGTATATTACATATATTATAGAGATACCTATAGAGGTACCTTACATCTTCCTTTCTTTTAGTGTGAACAAGATGACAGAAAAAAAAGCCTTGTATTGCAACCTCCTGCCAACTCCCCATTAAACCAGGGTAATTTCTCACTCATTGACTCCCCAGATTTTAAATCCCTTCGCCACCAGTTGGCAACTGTATGATACCCAAGGTAAAAGAGAGACACCAAATCACAAAGCTTGTATTCACGGGGAGGCAGGTGGGAAAGAGATGGCGCAGAGAAAAGGGCATTAGACTGAAAATGGAGCAACAGCTTCTTCACACTTGAAAAGTCCAGGGTCAGAGTCTGGTTAAGTCAAGAGAAGTTTCAATATCAAATTGAGAGGTGCCCAAATAGAGAAAGTCTGGCTCCTCACACTTTGTTAAATACTCCTTGATTGTTTGTTTTACTGGGGGAAAGGGGAAAGAGGGCATGATAGAGGGGGGGAAGATTGAGTTTGATTTTCTGGCACTAAAATTTGACTCAAATTCAGAAACGTAACACTTTAAAATCTTAATTTTTCTAATGGTAAAAAATGAAGCAGAAATGTGCATTTTCAGGATGCTGTCAAAACAGATTCTTTATAAAACAAGTCAATAGCATGAGAAGGAAGAGGACTGCTATGCAGTGCATTTTAAAATCATAGAAATCCCTCTCACAATTGTTCCTTCTCCCCATTCCCCTGAGACTTCTAACTTGGATAACAAACTAAGATGCAACCAGGAACACATACATCTAATGCATCCAGATTGTTTCAGATCTGGATTTGTACAGCCTCTAGCACAAAAAGATTAATTCACTTGAAGATTAATTGTTTTAAGCACTTATGCCAAACCAGCAAGAAGCAAGAATAATTGCAGTTTGAAAAATCAAGAGGATCTGTGGAGAAGTACAAGGAGACTCTACAGTGCTATAAATCTCAGGATTCAGATCTTAAAGTTATATTGTGTCATAATCGTAACAATGGAGCAAGGTGTTTTATGTATAATTTGATAAAGCATCCCACCCCAAACTTCTAATAGCACAAATCCAGTGGTGTTAGGTGAAAAGGTCCTGCCAGGTCCTAGTCCATCTCTGACACTGGCCACAAGCAAATGCCCTATGGAAGGGCTATAAAAAAACCTGACAAAAATACAGCAATGTTTCTCCCTAGTATATTCTCCCAGCATACAACAGTGTAAAGCTTAGGGACTTCCTGAGCCAATGTTTACCTATATATTTGAGTTTAATAGCCCTTGATGGACTATTTCATGCACTCCCTAATCCTTTTTTGAACCCATTCTTACTTCTGGCCTCCCAGACAACCCGTGGTGACAATTTCCCTACTTAATTGTATAGAGAATGTATAATACAATGTGAATATTGCAACTAAATGAAGGCTAAAGGGGAAAATGATAAGTCTGTGAGCAGGATGAGAAAGGGAAGGGGAGGAAATACTTTGCATGATTAAAGGGGATATGATAAGGAGTGACAGGCTGAAATTATATTCAGCTCAAAGAACAGAAAAGATCTCAGTCTATTGGGTAGTTATGCATGCTCCCAGTGGATGTGTTGATAATTCCACCTTAAACTGGACAGGATAATTCACTCATCTGCCAGCAATACCTAGGGCTATCCTGTTCTGGAAGGAACAGCTAACAGTCTGGATAGAAGAGCTATTTTTCAAGCTTAGAATAAATTCTTACAAAGGTAAACCCAAATTTTTAAAGAAGGAAAGTTTTCTTAAGAGAAATCTTGGACAGAATTTCTATCTGCTGTGAAGAAGATGGGAGAAAGCTATTACATTTAATGTTGTGGATGGGTTGCAGGCTGGGAAAGGCTGTTTCTGGCCTTACAGAGAAGAGGCATGTGGTACAGATTATTGTGGGATGACTGATGCCAAAGGCTCTTTGCAAGGCTGCATTAGATGCTGTTTTTCTTAATATGTTCGCTCCGCTCTGTTGCTTGGTTGGTAAATTTTTGTTAGTCAAACTAGCCAAGAGGGAGCTGAATTAGTACAGAGAGAGGATTGATATGGCTACCATGGCTGAGACCAGAAACATACATACGCATATGTGTGCACTCACACACACACAAATTTAAATCCAGCCTAATAAGTAAAGGAGGAGTAGAGAATAAGAAACTTTAGATTTCTGTTTATAGAAGGGTTCTTCTTCTGTCTTTGGCCAAGTTATTTAGAAGAAAAAGAAGAAAAAAAAACTAAAAAAAAAAAAAGAGGAAAAAATCTCTTTTTTTCTGAAACCTCAGTAGTGGATCCAATGGACTCATTAAATTCTTCAGTTTCCATTCTGAAAGGCATGCCTATCCCACAGATAGTGCTGGGGGAAGAATGTTCCCAAGGCTTTCACAATCCTTATGAATGTTTAACTTCGTGATCAGCTTATCTGACTCTCCTGGATCCCATCCTGGAGGTACTGGGGCCTGGAGGCCACAGGTTAAATTACTCTCAGTGTCCCACTCAGCCCATGGCCCCCTTTATGCAGAGTCTGATAAAAAAAGGGGATCAGTTTGAAATGCTGGGTTTCCTGATGTAAATGCCTGCCCACCAGAACTGGATGGAAATGACCAATTCATTTTGTATCCCATAGGTTGCTGCATGGTAGGAGCTTCCAAGATTGCTGAGCTGGGCAGGATTCAAACTGGCAAGCAATACTGCTACACAATGGCTTTCCATTTCACCTTTGAAGGAAAAATTATCTAAAGTGGTTCTACTTAAATCAGAGCTCACTTCTACCCCCTCCCCCTTCTCCACCATATTTCAGGACTGAGTGTGACATCTGGCATGACACATGGGGAACCTGCAATCTAGAGAACTCATCCATCTTTATAAGTGACGGACATCCATATATTTCAACATAATCTAAGAAAGACTTGCAGCAGGAGAATCCAGCAACTTGGCCAGGCACTCTGCATATTTTATGAATGTCAACATCTAAACTACTTCAGCCAGTGGAAAAACAAAGCCCATCAAAGTGGCCTTGAGGGCACTGACTTGGGCAGCAGAGACAAGTATTTCTGCAAGAGAAGACTATCATTCTTCTGCTTTCCCCCATATTTCCTGGCACCTCCACAACTGCAGTGATTCACAGTTCTGCCTTTATTTATGGAAGGAGGCAAACATTCATACAATGGGCAAGGCAAGCCACCAGACAGTGTGCTCCTCGTGCTGCGTTCTTGTAGCCATTCTGCACGTGCTGGATGCAGAGGGCTCAGTGAAGGATGCCTTGAACCCATGTCCGCTGCAGCTCTTGGTGCATCTCCATCTTATTCTGCATCTCCCTTTGTGATCCATGTTCCACATCCACCTGCAAAGCCAAGTCCTTGCTCTTCTGACCCACTTCAGACCTCATTACACTCGCTGCTCTTACAGACTGTTACAGGCTGTTGTTCCAAAGCCATCTCTTCCTCCTTGGTTATACACAGAAGCTCTGGGAGGAGCTGGAATGCTTGAAGACCAGGAAGGCTGAAAATACTAGCATTGGTGTATTTTCCTGTTGAGTAAATAAGACACACAGGCAAATATTGCTATTTCTCTGAAACATTTAGGAGTCTGACTGAGCATAAAGAATGTCAACCCAGTGCAACCCATGCCAGCCTACTTCCAGCTGAACATCAACACACAACAGCAGAGAGCAGCTGCGGTGAATTCAGCCGAGGGAATTCTGTCTCTTTCCTTATATTCAAAACCAGAACAAAATAAGGGTCTATTCTCCAAACAAATTCTCTCTGGCCAAGACCTGAGGAAGACAGGATGAATTAATATCCCACTGGTCAATAAATGTGGAGGTGGTTTCTCTGCAAAGGGCCAAAATTTGAAGTTCCTCTGAAGCTCTTAAGATTCTGTGGATGTGGGAGCCATTTGGACAGGAGAGCAAACTATTTATGTAACACACACTCCAGGCTTGCATCCAAAATGCTGGCCTTTGATCAGAAAAAGACATTATCCCAAGCCAACCTTACAAACACCAGCAAGAGTGCCAGAGTGGCCAGATGGTGCTCGGGTACCACTGCAGCCCCCTGGACTGATTCCCTTGCAAACACTGGCAACTGTGATGGACAAGGATGCACCCTCCCTCCCCATCACTCCCTACATAAATCCAACAAGGTGTGCCAACTTTCCCCAGCAGCATCAGGCGCTTCTGCAGCTCCCTACTGCTCCTCTCACACGCAAGCTGCCAGTGGGCCCTCACAGTGCCAAATATTGCTGTGTCTTCCAAACTGCTTCCCTCTCAAGCACTGGCAAAGGTGCTACGACAGCGTCACTAGTGATATGCTCCTCCTTACCCTTTGCATTGCAAGTGCCAACAGTGATGCCAAGGTACTCAAATTGTGCCAGACATCAATAAAGATGCTTTGCAATAATATAATACCTTCTTGCAAGAAATGGCAAAAAGGCCCAAGTATCCAGATGGTGCTCTAATAACCTTCCCATGTCCTTTATGGCTCCTTGGCAAGGATACCAAGTGGCCCAGAGCAACCTTACAAATCTTTGAGGGACTCCCTAATCAGAAGAAAAAGATTACCTCAGTGCTCCTGGCAGGTAGTTTCTCTCACTCATGTGTAATTCACAGCTATCTACAAGTTTCTAAGCAACTTCTCTTACAATAATTACTACTGTCTCCTCCATCTTCATCACCAGCAGAGCTGTCCTGAAGAAAACCTCAGATGTATACAGGCAATATCCGTAAATGCTATGACACAAACCTGTGCTGCTAAATTGACCCTCTTCACCTGCCTGTTTACTGTGATAGGTTTTGGTGGCACGGTGTGTTTCAGTAGCCCAGTGCATCCACTAGCAGGCCATTAATGCCAAATACCTAGGAGTTCGGTACATGTATAAAGAAGGGAAAAGAAATCTTGCCCTAAATGATGTCTTAGAGAGCTTATGCCTTTCCCAGTCTCTTTCTGCCATTGCTGTATATTCTTCATTGACCCACAAACCAAAATGGAGCTTTGGCAAGCTAAGAGTAGAGAAGCAGATTTTTTCTAATCCCATCACCCGAAAGCATTGTCCCTGTTTTCCTTCAGAGATACCACTTGGCCTCTTTGGCCAGCTACAAACCTGTGGCACTTCCACTTGTAAAGGAAAACACTGACAGAAGATGAAAGGCTGCTTCTGTGCTCTAAATGCCTCATACTTTGATTAAAAATGTTTTTGTCAATTAGGGATTGATTTTTGCCGTTCATTAAAGTGATGGATGTCAGTGCTGACGGAGGTGATATTTTACCCTGCGGTGGCCTGCTGTACAGATGGGTAGGAGAAGCCGGAGGCTCCAGTTTGCTCGAACGGAGTTGATGACCAGGACTGGGATAAAATAGGTCAGTCAGAGGATGGAGAAATGAGTGCCACAGAGCTCGGGGAGGAGCAGGGGGAAGCTCTCATGGCAGAGTTTTGTAGTCAGTCCTTACCACTTCATCTTTCTGAAAGCACAGCGGATGCTGAAGATAGATTTTAAGTAGAGCTGGAGATGGCTTTTTTTTTTTTTTTTTGTACAGTTGCACAGCAAGAATGAAGATATGGATTGTATAGACGCCACAAGCTGGTAAGTTTTTACATGCAGGCTATGTAAATTTTCCCCAACTCAAGCTGAGCTTCTCTTCTAGGAACTCACATTGAGTCCTGTCTGACACTGCCATCAAAAGGACATTCTCTGAGAGGAAGAGAGGGATGTCATTAAGCTGCATGGGATAGGTTCAACCCAAGATATGATTTCCATGTGAAAATCCAAGAGCTTCAAATGCATAATCAAGGGCTGTAGCAAAGTTTTCAAAAAATTGATCTACTTTCACAGTTCACTTTCTGCAGGACAGGGGCTACACATTACATTACTTGTGTTGCTACCAGAGAGGGTAAGACAGGGAGTCACCAGAAGCCGCAGTATTTTCCAATGCTGTACCTGTCTTGCTTTTGGCATTATTAGCCCAGGCTATGTAGAGGAGAAAATCCAGGAGCTGCTACATGAAATAATAGTGGAGTCAGACCATCTACTGGAAGTAGCAGAACACACACGAATATGACACTTCCCTGGGGCTGGATCTCCAATATTTGCAGAAGAGAGTCTGGGCATGCACACATCTTCTAAACTAAGATACAGCCCGCTGACAATCCTGATGGATTTTACAGATTTTTGCAACCTACTGCACATCCATCCATGCTTTTGCAGGCATGGAAACAGAAAGAAATGTGACTCTGCCCCAGAGGAGAGTCCTGATGCAGCAGGAATTCAAAGGCACAGTTCAGTGGCTCCACAACAGTCCCCACATGAAATGTCCCAGTCCTGAAGTAAGCCACAAGGGGCTAGCAGCTACATGGGACCTTACAGCAGCTTCACACTTTGCTGTGGAAATAGCAGGGGGATTCGGGTGTACAGAGTATCATGATCACATTAAATGGGCTGAAGAGTGTCCTTCATGCCGTGCTGTCCTCCCGCCTTCAGCAGGGACATAGGGCAGCCACAGGGCAGTCACTAATGCAGAACCAGGGGCTGAAACATAGCTCTGCAGAAACTCACCTGCTCCCTTTCCCCGTTGAAATCTGTTATCTGTAGGTCCCCCATCTCCCTGAAGTTCCAGTTTTAGACACGCACTATGCGTGCACATATAAAACACACAGGCACACAGACACATATATTTGTATGCTGATGAGATCGTTAAATTTATCAGCTCTCCAATTCATTTGAGGTTCGTTATGGAGCTGCAGCGCTGCTCCTTTCATCTGGAAATGGAAAGGGAGCGGCCTTTACCCCTTTCTCGAAATTAAAGCAAAATGGGTACCACTTTATTTTAAGTGCCCATTAACTAAAGCGTAACTGAAACCAAGTTACGACGGGTGCCTCAGGGGAATGTACATTGGAGACACACCCACCAACAGCAAATGGCGTCAGGCACAAAAATCAGTGGAATAAACATCAAAGCCCTTCCTAGTGCAGTGATAGTTAAAAGCCTATTTTACACCCAGAAATGGGGAGAAATCAGGTCCAAGAGCTCTTCAGTGCCTTTGAAAGACTCATTTAAGTCTTATTAAAATATTACCTGCTCTTTTTTTCTTCTTCTTTTTTTTTTGCCCTTTACTGGATTTAAACTCTTAATTCATCTTCTGTAATTTTTTCTGCACTTGGCTATTGTAAGGGGGAAAAAGACTCAATACTGTTAGTAAAAGGATCTAATTGGTAACTTCTTTTCATCTCAGAAGCCCCCCTCCCTCCTCCTCCTCTCATTCCTTACAGGTTGGGTCATAGCAGCTTTCTTAATCTTTGGAGATTATTCTTTTGTGGTTTGATGAGACTTCACTAGGCTCTTAAATCTTTTCATTTCACCTCATTTAAATATTTTGGCCAATTGCTGAAGTTAATGATGATGAATAGGATTAAGATTAAAGGCTTAAAAGGGTTAGGAGGAGGAAAAAATATATTTCATTTCCAACAATGCATACAGAAGTCTCTTTTACTTGGTGTTGCATTACCTCTCTGTTAGAGATGTAGCTCATAGCTCTTGGCAGGTCTCTGACATGGCTGCATCTGTCTGTCTCTCTGCAACATCTCTCTTTGGCACCAAGTTCAACAGAAGAAGATCAGAACCTTTGCACTGTCTTTGCATGTGCTCTCACTTGTTCTCTGTGCTGTCTGCCTCTGCTTGTGCTCTGTCTATGCTTCCCTGACTTATTCTAAACCCACGTATCTCAGTATAACCTTTCAAAGATGTCATTTAAAATTTTAAAAAGCACACATTTATATAGACAAAATTATCCTTATCATTTTGCACAGCAATTTAGAAGACAACCAGCCAGAAACTCTTGTCTGTGCACAATACAACCCTTTCGTGAAGAAAGAAATCTTCTCCTTTATTATTCTTTTACTCCTTTCCATAAACTGATTTCCTCTGGTACAAAGTTGAAAATCCATCCTCATAGTCTCTGAAGCCACAGAAATTGGACTAAACTGGAAACCTAGCTGCAACTAAATAAGTCATATTTCCCCATCAGTCTTTTATCTTTTTTTAAAGAAGTAAAGATGATTTCACAGAAACTGCTATTCTTGGAAGCCTTAGGTTGGTTTAGAATGACTCGAGTCCTTCCGGCTTCTGTTTCAAAATCAGTGGAGAAGAGAGTTCATGAAGTGTCTTGGATGGACAGTACAAGTTACCAGACGCAACCAGGAAATTTTCTGCTAAACCCAGCTTTGCCAGGGAAATTGTGAGCTGGAGGCACCATATCCCAACAAAAACCTCTCCTCTGCTACGGCTGAAGCAGCACGGAGAAGGTGAGTGGATGGCAACAGTCAGATCCTGGCACACCACCAGACTGGGTGAACTTGTTGGTGCAGTACAAGACCCCTGCTCTGGCAGGGTAATCTCCATGTTTTTCTAGACGCATCTCTTCAGCCCTCAGCATTGTAAATCTAGGTCTTCTCCAACACAAACTTTTTTAATAGATGGGGGGAGGGTGAATACATTTTCCAAGCTTCAGTGAAAAAGTGGCGTGAGAGGGAACATCATTTATAATGTTAAGGATTAAAAATGGCTTACTGTGGGGAACAAAGTGAGCTATGGGTCTGCTGTGGATTTCTGGCATATTGAACAAACTGTACTAAAGCTTTAACTTAAAATATTTATAACTATATTTACTGGAGTTCGTGTTAGGCTTGGTTGGGGCAGAGCTGGTCCTTTAACAAAGAAGGAATGTGCACAGGGCTGAAGTCTGTCTATGCTCAGTAGAAGATGAGCAAGGAGGGGGATAAGACCTGAAAAGAGGGAGCTGGAAGATCATTTGGTGTGGCCTTAGGCAAAGCACCGAATCCACAAGTGACAAGCAAAGCAGCTCTTCTAACATGAGTCTAACAATCAAGTATGACTGATGCAAAACAGGGCAGGGAAAAGCTAATGAGACTTAATCACAGAATCACAGAATATTCTGAGTCAGAAGGGTCCCAAAAGAATCAGAGTGCAACTCTTAAGTGAATGGCCCACACGGGGTTTGCACGCACCATGCTTGTGCAAGAATGGACAAGTACAATGATTTGCCACTCCAGACTGAGGAAAATATATGTACAATAAGGAGCCTTCTTTCAGATTGTCCTTGTACAACAGCCTTACTACTTCTGTGCTTTGGCCAGCACAAGTAGAAGACCTGGAGAGGAAGACCCACACGTGTTTGCAGTTCAGGAGAATGAGGCACCAGCAATGGAAGGACAGAGCTTGTCTCCCAGATGACAGCTAAAGTAGGGGGGCCATTTCCTAAGGAACAGGTGATATTTCCTCACTGCTGAAACAAGAGAATTTTTGGAAAATCCTAGACATTGCAGGTGCTGCATAATCATTGTTCTGGCACAACAGAAAGGTGACTCTCCCAGAAGAGGTTGCTTATCTTAAATGTGTCCAGAAACATGTTCAGTTCTTTACATATCTTGGAAGTCTTAGATTCTGTACCTTCTCTAAGTGCAGGGTGGGAAAATCCTAGTGTGCTCAACAAATCCAAAATCTAATGTTTTGACTGACACAATGGGTTTGCAACAGAGACTTCCAGAGATAAAAGTAGGAGGTAAAGAATCAAGTGACTGCTCATCAGTGGACTGCAGAGCAGTGCAGGATTTTATGGATACAGAGGCAGACTTTGAGGGGCATATGGACTAAGGGATTTGTTACTCCTTAAAACTACTCCTTAATAGTCCTCTCCACTGCCAAGCAGAGAGGCTGGGGAAGAACAGCTGTGATGGGTATGGGTAGTGTGCAATGGCCCATCACAGCTACATCCGTTCCCACTGCACATTTTCCATCTTCAGTTGTTGTCCTAACCATTTGTGCAGATTTGCTAAATAGTACACAGATATCATATTCTGTGGCAAAGCAGACAATCTCTTTGCAAAATGCTTGGGCTGTAAAGGCTTTATCTGAAGCAGTGGATGAAAGAAAGGGAAAAGAAAAATGTGGTTTCCATTTTTTATTTTTCAAGATTGAATTTTATTTTTTTTTTAACTGTATCCAATATCAGTATTTGGAAACTGCCAACAGGATCCATGTACCATTATTGGAAAAAAATAAAATTAAAAGTAATTTTAAAAGATAAGAGAACAAAGATTTAAAAAAGATCTGATAGATCTTTTTTTTTTTCATCCCTTGTTTCTAGAATTCAAGCCTTGAAAACTTTCAATTCAGTAAAAAGGAAAAAAAGGACCTAAGGATATTGCTCCAGGATTCAGGACCTTCAAAAGAGAGATATAAAAAAACATCAAAGGCAGGTGTGTGCATGCATGTGTGTGCTGCCTGTGTGTCTGTGCATGCCTCTCCTCTTTCTCAGGGGCACAGCCACAGCCTGGCCCCCTGCCTCGCCTCCCTAATGAGTTACTGTTCCCTCTGAGCTCGCTTTTCTTCAGCCTTGGCAAAACAATCGTGTCACTGAGGTTGGGGCTTCAGTCTCCCACAGCTGTAAACCTGTCCAGTTTCCTGAGATCTCTTGGGGTAATCTTGACCTGGGCTGCTGTGCTACTTTGCCAGAGCTTTTGCTTTAGTTATCACTTATCGATTCAGCTGTTCAGCAAAAAAATGGTCATAAAGAAATGTTTAAGTCAGTGAAAAAAACCCAAAACACACCAACATTCCTTTACATATGCAGAAAAACCTAAAATTTCAGAACTGTTTCACACCTAGACAAACACATGAAACTGATGAAACTCCAAAGAAAACTAAAAAGAGAAGCCAGTTCCAGACAGAGAGGAGTTTCTCATGCCTGTCTGGCTATGGGAAAGCCAAATCTGCATCCCTGCTATCACTATGGCAATACAGGATCTAAACTGCATTTCCCAAATCTCCAGCAGCACAAGCTAGTACCACAAGCTAGTACCACATGCAGATTCTTGCTGCTTCACATGCAATATTCCTAAAACCTAGAATGAAAAATTATTTAGCTCATGATGTGCTTACGTAAATACAGTCTCAACTTCAATAAATTACTACATTCCAACTACACTAAACTAAATTAATTAGGAGTCACCAACTAACCCAAACACTCACAGACAGATCTTCCAACAAAACTTCATTTTGATAACAACTAAAAAAGCCTATCTGAGCAAAAGATGCTGGTGGATCCGTGTGTGTCTGCCCATGGCCTTATCACAGAGCTATGCCTGCTCGTGACCTTTACTTCTTTTGGTTGCGATAAATGAATAGCCATTCACCAGGTAAACCTCACTTCAGCTGAGATTCTTTTGACAGCTATTGAATCCTATGTATTTTTTATTTTACCACTCATTTGTTACAGTGCTGTGCACATAGAAGTGGAGTGGCAGCTACAAATTCAGCAATCACCAAGGCTTGGCATTGATCAAGATGAGTATTTTCATTCAAGGATTCTTAAGACTGTTGTCAGTGCCCAGCTGTTTCCTCACAGGTTCCCAATAACCCCAGAGCTACTTCTTTTGAATGAGATAAAAATAGCCTTTATCGATAAAGACTACTGAAAACAAAACAGGAGGTTTTGCCGGAGAATGAGGTCAGTCCAATAGTGGGGTTTATAATACCAACATGGAGACAGACTACTCTTTGCCAGCCTGATGGAACAATTATGCGTTAGGGAGCAAGAAGGGATTGAGCAATGAGGAAGAGAATCAAAAGCAGAAGTGAAAGATGAAGCAGGAAGCAGCCCTAGCTTTAAATCCTAGACATAGAGATTTACAGGAGAACAGTCCAAAGGAAAAGATTCAAATTATTTGCATTAGCTGAGACAGCCTCTGAGCCCCAATATATCTATCCTATAGCAGGAGCAAGGACATTGCA
This sequence comes from Oxyruncus cristatus, assembly GCA_013399855.1. Taxonomy (NCBI): domain Eukaryota; kingdom Metazoa; phylum Chordata; class Aves; order Passeriformes; family Cotingidae; genus Oxyruncus; species Oxyruncus cristatus. The sequence continues at coordinate 1,382,069 of VXAY01002774.1, read as the reverse complement.
AGTAGACAAGTGGAAAGAATGAAGATAATGTTGAGCTTTGCATAAAGATGTAGGTGGGGGCCCACAATTAGAAATTCAGAGCTATGCCATGTGCTACCATTTAGATCTGAAGTACTAGTTGGATCTTGTTCGAAAAAAAGGTCAACCCCAAAGTCACATCTGGCTTTAGAGCCAAAGGAGCCCCAAGAGTGGATATACTGAGTCCCAACACTAAAGTCAATGTTAGGAATGCAAATAAGAGGAGTGCTCCTAAAAGGCATATTTGGAGAATGGCCAAAACAAAAGAGTCTGATTCCCTCCATCCCACATGATATAAATCAGTCAGGCTGCTGAAAAATGGCAGTACCAGTGGGATATGGGCCCAGGCTACATGGCAGTGGGAATGTGCAGGATGTTCAGTTATGCTCACATACCTTCTAGCAGCCCTGGAGTTTGCAGGCTAAAGGACAGAGATGATTACTTGCAGAAGTGGAAAAAAATTCACAGAAGTCAGTGTGATAATACTCTCTGTGCCTGCTCTGAATTTCTCCCTGAGAACAAGAACTTTGAGACCTAATTTCACTGTGGCTCATGGGATGAATGTTGTCTCTGTTTTCTGTGTAGAAATTATGTGGAAATGGTGGGTTGCTAGTTTAGTTTTACGAGCTCCTAAAACTATTCTTTGAATAATAATTGACCTAAAGTTCATCTGTTGAAAGACTTTGATATTAAGCATTCAGCTTAGGGCAACAGCACATCAGCTCTGGAAGGGGAGGGTTTAGGGGAAATTACTCCCTCCAGAGTCACGGCCACACCACGTGGCAAGCCAAGTTTAAAATAGCTGCAGACGGAGAGGAGATATGTCATTTGGAAATTACTTGTGCGCTGCTTGAAGCAGCCGTTAGCTGTGCAGCAAACAGGCTCTGCAAATAGAATTGCTGTGTGCAACACAACCTGGGACTAATGTAACCTCCTGTTTCCGATTACCGGGACAAGCTCTGAAGCCTGCCATCCACAGAAACTAATACCAAGAACTAGGGAACGGTGGAAGTTTTATGGAACACAGGGCAACAGAAGCCAGGCCGCATGATTAAAATTAAATCTCCAAAAGGAATTGATTGTCTCTCCTTGATACAGAGCACTAACTCTAATAAGATCTTTCATCATAAGGAGGCCTCTGCAAGGCTGGCATTGGAGGAGAAAGCAGTACTGTGAATTTCTAACCATGAGAGTGTGAATTTAAATAAAACTGGATATGCATTTGCCTAGCTTTTGGGCAGCAACCAAAAAGAAGGGAAAAAGAAATCTCAGCTGGTAACATCGCTTATTGAAATGGTTCCACATGGTAGGTTAAACCAGGCAAAAACATTGCTGAGATGCAATGAGTCTGTTTTGCTTTGATTTCCTTCTAAATTAGCCATTAAGTTCCATTAAAAGTGGAAATTTCAGCCCACGCTGGACAAATACTCTTGTTGCCAATTGAGAAAGGAGTTTATTTCAGCCAAGTATATATTCCTTCCAAGTACATATTCTTTTAAAATGGTAGGACTGGCTAAATGGCTCAACTATGGCACACTCCTTTCCTTGCTCTGTAGCGAAGTCACTCTGTCTTTCTCCCCTACAGACATAACAATATTTCCTTGCACTTTAATTCTTATACCTCTCCCAAAGCTTGCAGCACTGGTCTCGGGCTCTCTGGGTAGGCAGGATATTGGCAGCTCAGTCCACTGACAGTGAGGTGAATACCCTTAGGAGCTGGTGTATTGCTGATGGTACTGCCTTTTACATTTGCAGCAATAAGAGCAGCTCTACAAAGCTGGCCTCCCCTGGCCTTTTCTCACAAGTTGCTGCTCTGAAAGGTTTTGCTTTGGGCCAAATGAAATAATTTGTGTCAAGTGAAATGATGTTTTCCATCTTTTTCTTTTTCCCCTCCTATATGAAAAAGGAGAACAACTGAACAAGAGGCAAACTGACCAACACAAAGAGACTTTAGTTCAACACAAGCCAATTTTTCTATGTCCAAATGTTTTGTTTCAGAAGCCAAAGATAAAATATTTGCACAGCTTTAACCTAACCAGAAGAGTTCATTATGGAACTGGTAGCAGTCTGTACACTGTATAGGCGTTAACTTAAACTACAAACATTTTAATTTGAGCAATTATGTTCTCTGGGCCTAATTCCCACTAGTTTAATTTGGATATTTTCTGTCATCACTTGTTGTACCCAACAGTTGTAAAATGTAACCATGCACTATTAAACAGCTGCTGCCTTCCACAGGTGGCTGCCTTGCAGAATGAGGTGAGGATGTCTCCTGTATTGCACAGAGGAGTTGTGAGGTTTAATTCATTCATGTTTGTGACCAGTTCTGAAAGCTTCATTTAAAACCTGCCATATTCTTTGCAGGCTACACTTCCCAATGGAAAAGAGTGCAAAGTAAAATGGCAGCATTCACAGGCAGACAGTGGACACATGTGCAGCTAGATGGATCATAAAAGAGTATTTCTATATATTGCACCAGTCAGCCCTGCTAAATTGCATGTTACGTATATGCATTTTTCAATACATACTATGCATATTATTCATACATTTCAATACAAACATATATCATGTTTCAATAAATTCAATATTGTAGTCCAATAGCTTTGAGTCGCGTGCATTCTTAGCTTCTGTAGCATGATTAGCACAAGAAAAAAATGGAGCATTTGACATCCATGGAGATTTATGTATAGTAAATGTGAAATAAAAGCTATGTGGGGAATTCTTTCAGGTCTTGGTCACGTCTTTTGCTTCTGCATTGTTCAATACCACTACAACCATGAACAATTTCCAGGCACACAGTGAAACTTATCTGATATAACTGTGGTATTGAATCAACAGCTTATATTTGACCTGGATTTACTGCTGCCTTCTAAGCTCAGTATACACGAGTACTCGTTCTCCTGGGTTGAACCATTCAATCATGTCAATTTGATCAAGCATTTTGCCCCTTTGCTTGAAAGAGTATGGTAGAGAAGATACAGTTCTATTGGATCCACTGGCCTTTGCTCACAAACCAGAGCTATTAGGTACCAAGTCACTCCAGCACTGATACCCACCCTCATCCGTAAGGCATGTAAGACAACAAAGCAACTTTACCCTTGTCTTCCTGTGATATGACAGAAGGATGATGACGACAAGCCTCGGGATCTTGGGATGGGGGGAAGCAGGCAGGGAGGGAGAGGAAGGCAGAGGGGGAGAAAGGGAGGCAGGGAGAGGCCTTGGAAACAGGTACCCTTGAAAATATGTACGCTTTTGCAAAAAGTACATTGTATCTCCTCAACACAGTAACTGATCTCGGTGTTTCTTACAAGAGTCCTCTCAGAAAGACTCCAGAGAAGGAGCTGTTTACAGTGGAGTTAGTTTCCAGGAAGCTATCACAACTGTTGATCCATTGTCACAATCCAGGATAGTTCCTTTTTATTCTGGATAGCATTTACTAGCTAGAAAGGTACATGAATGCCCAACCGTGCAGCACAGTCTGTCTGCTTGTGCCCCTCAGGCACCCAGGGCTGAACCCTGTGCCCTGGCTATCAATTTCAGCTGCGCTGCCAGGCTGCCTTCAATGACTGGCATTAAAACTTCATGTTACATTCTTGCTCTTTTGCCCTGTTCACATGCAGAAAATTCCATATAGTCCATGCAGGACCTTGTAATTCAGGCCCCAGGTGACACCCTGACACCTGCGTGCTTTTCTTGTGTCAGGAAAGTAATGTAGCTACTTCACAGTGACTTTGTGCAGCAACGGAAATTAATTATCTGAGTTGTGGACTTTCTATAAAATCAGCAGAGAGGTGTGTCGTACTCCCCACAAAAGGCATGCAAGAGTCAAAGTCTAAGCAAGGAAAAAGGAAAGGAAGGAGGAAGAAGAGAAGTTTGGAGAAAGACAACAGAAACAGAAAAATACCATGCATTGCCCATAAAGAGTTCAGCCACTGTGAGTAGAGACCCAGTGGTGAAGGCAAGGCTTTGGGAAAGGATGACCTTGAGAAGGGTGTGAGTCTGAAAAAAACATTTCAGGAAGAAACGTTTCAGATTGAGTAACCAGTGAGAGAAGTGAACTTCATATAACAACAGAACCCACCCGTGCACTTCAGTGCTCATCCTCTTAAGCGCTGGTGTAGACCCAGCCCTCTATGAGCACAAGCCTACACAGCAGCAGAGAAGGGCATCATTCCAATGTGCCCGTGATCAGTAAGAGATTGGGCTAGATAACTACCGGGGTGCTCCTCCAACCTGAATTATACTATCACCATGTCTCTGGAGGGGACCACACGTAGGCCCTTCAACAGCAGTATCCCCAGCAGGCAGCAGGCACCACGTGTGATTTTTTGCCTCAGCTGACTTTCAGTTACACAGACAGACAGACATCTACTGATGAAAGGCACCGTGAAATTATAATCTCCAAAAGCGGAGTCTCCTCAAGATCTTTCTCCAACCCCCAGCACCCCATCTCCAGTACTCATTCTGCCTTTGGTGACTTGATATTTCTTGCACAGCTCACCATCAAGAGCTGCTGCTTGGAAATCTTTTTTTAGGAGGCCTTTGGGCTGCACAGGAAGGAGACACACTGAGAACAAGAGAAAAGTGTGAAAGGAGGCCAGGTGGGAGAAATGGAGAGGAGCTCATTTAGGGGTGCACTGGAGACAAAGTGGCAGGCAAAGGCAAAAGAGGAGAGAGAGAGACAATGAGTGGCAGGAAAAGGGCCACTGAGAAACCATGAGGGGAAAGTAGACAGATAGGGAAGGAGATGAGAGCGGGGAGCATGACGGAGAGAGCTGAAATCAGAAAGGGTGTTTCCTTTTGTATTTTTATCTGATCCAAAATTGTGCTCACATAAGAAAAAAGAAGTACCAGCTTAGAGAAAGAACAGCTCAGGCAGCAAGAAAAGAGACTTTGACAGAACAGCCAACTTAGGAAAGAGCTGTCTGCATAAGTGATCAGCTCAAACCACATTGACAACTCACACCGTTCAACCTTCCCTCTGATTCAGACTCCTCTAATCCAGACTCTCTGGTCCTGGCTTCACTAACTGGACTATCTGGGTCACTACCACTGTACCAAGGTGGTTAGTCTGATTCCTCAGACTCACACTATCTCAGCATCATATGCAGTTTTGGGGATACACTAGCCCCCTCCAGTGGGGGGCTAGCCAGTGCAAACATAAGGCTTTCTAACCTATCTGGCATGGCAATTTTATGGACATGGCCCAGATTTGTTTCAAAGTTTGTTTAACAGTTTTATCTTTGAGTGATTGGAGGAGAATAAGTGATCTTAAATGGAGAGGAGGGAGTCAATAAGCTTCCTTTTGTTAGATAATGACTCTGCCTGCACTGTGCTCAGATTTAACTGTAGGACCCTTCCATAAAGTAAAATATTTTGGTTTGGCTCTGCGAGTGTGTTTGTGTGTGTGTGTGTGTGTGTGTGTGTGTGTGTTAAGGGAAGAAATAGATCAAATTCAAGAAAGTGCTGAACACTCCTGCCCTTTACTTTGTTGGTTATTTGTCCTCACTGGCAACTGGCCTCCCTCAGAGAATGCTGGCTTGCGGGTGAAATGAAATACAATACAACTGTATTTTGTATAGCATCTCTCAAGTAAACAGGATCACAATTGCTCTGCAGGCTAAGTGATAAAAAAACAGCACACAGAGAAGGAAATTAAGAGACAGAAATGATAGAAGAAAACCAGCTGCTTCCAAAGGAAGGAAGCACAGCTCTGTGGCTAAGGCTCTGGGTTGGGAAATGACAGGCACTGGCTTAGCTCTTAGAGCTGCCACAGACTTCATGCTTTGACCTTGAACAACCTGCCTGACCTTGAATAACCTGCCTGACCTTACCAAAGCTCAGTTTTCAGTGCAAGACTTGTGCTTTTTAACTCTTCCATGTCTTGGGAAGTCATGGTATCATTCAAGACTGTGGGGTGCTTTGACACTACCCGGGTAAGGATTTACATGGCTGGGTGCGTAGAAGTGTGCTAGAAGGTAGTGGAATGCAGAGTGATTTGAATCTTTCAGGATGCTAACAACTAAAAAAGAATCACAATAACTGAGCATAATGATGCCACTGGAACAGTTTAGCTAGTGGTGTTGAAACAAAGAGGTGAGAAGCAAATTTCACTGCAGTAGGACAGACTTGCCTCATACCCACTGTGACAGCAGGAGGAGGCAGCCATTCTATCCCTTAAAAGCAGTTTTACTCTGGGGACAGATATTAAGGAACGGAGTAGCTGCCAGTGACAGAACTGTCTGAGCATGTTAAATTTGGGTAGCATGTGGTACGGCGGTCATTTATAACCATGATGCTAACAGTACAAAACATATTGCTTATCACTATCAGAGGGTTGGGAAGGATGGTTAGAAAAATGCCTTGCAATCTGCTGCTGAGCAGCTCAAATACGGAAAAGCATGAGAAGTGATGACCCAAATGGCTAATGAACGTGTTTCATTACATGTTGACTGTGAACAGCAGGCTGACATAATACTTTTCAAAATAAGACATGATTTTGAAAGCACTTTCCATTTTTTTTGAACAACCTAGTAGTATATTTCAGTGAAGAAGGGGCAGGTGCACTCTCCAGCCTGGCTGTAGAGAGGAGAGGATGTAGCATACCTTGTAAATATTGATTTCTAGGTGTCCAGACATTCCCCTCCCTGTCAAAAGTTCAGTCTCCTGCTTTAAGGTGCATAACTAACAATGGATGTACAGAAGAAGGGAAGGCAAAAGCAGGTGGTTGGCTGGTACACATCCTTTTTGCAGGACAGAGGAGGGAAAAACCTAGATATTAGAAGTTAGATCCTTGCTTCTGTCCCGTGCTAGAGGGACTTGTGTGTGTTCAGTCTCTCCACTTAAGTAGACTCTGCAGGGAAGTGCGACTAAGTGCGTGAATATCAATAGGGCCTTTAAATCTCCTGGAGATATTTTCTATCCTGTCAGAGTTTCCTGGAGATGGATGCTTCAGATTGACAGCTCAGCAGGTATCGCAACGATCTTGCTTTTGTACCAGCTATGGGAAGCACAAACTCATCTCCTACAGATCTCTCTCCTTACATAGGACATCTTTCCTCCTCTCCTTCCCATTGCCCCAAGTCAGAACCGAGCAATGGACAGGAGCATTGTTTTCCTCAGCCTCCAGAAGTAGCATGCATGAAGTCAGACACATCTCATGTGCATCACCATAGCAACAAGATCAGGCCCAGCATGGAAAATGAGGGGCAACAGGAAAAAATATGGGAGAGGGCTCTGCAGATAAGGGATAGTTGTTTCTGCCTTGCCTGGTGACAGGCAGCATTAAGCAAGAGACGCATGTGGGAGTGACGTCCATCTGTGCCACTGCTGAGGCAGAGAGAGGCCTGTATTTCAAGCCTCTTGAGCCTGCCAGACGTTAGTGTCTTTATCATTTAATTGCAACACCACGTTGGTCCGAGAGCCCAAATCACAGCTGCACTGAGGTCTTTATTCCTTACGCCGGTATTTAAGCCTTGCTGCAGAAACTCTTATCTGTCGTGGCACTTCTAACAGCATTAACTCTAACCAGTAACATTAAAAACAACGGACCAGCTGCCTCATGCCTGAGTCCCTGAGAGCTGCCCAGGCCTGTGGTGGTAATTGGGTGAAGCTTACACAACCAGTTTAGGCATGGCTCAGCAGTTTTCCTGCACTCTTCACACGAGCTCTTGTAACCTCACCTGTGACTCCTATATCTCTTCTAGAGCTCGAGTTACCTTTCTCTGTCACAAAGTGTCCCTGGCTGCAACAGAGTATGAGATACATCCCCCTGAGGCCCTCCTTGACTCCATTCCCTTTGTTCAGACTGTGACAAAAAATTCAGAGCTTCTGCTGTGCCTGAGACACAACTTCCATTGTCTTCTTCTGAGTGTGCCCAAAGTAGACAAGTGGCAAAAATCATTAGAAAGCCAAAATATTGACACTTTGAGGAAAGCCTTCCTTCAGGGACGTGAGTACTATTGGGACCAGCCCACACAGCTTGATCCAGTAGTACACATGGCCCTGATTTTGATGCTGACTTCCCCTGACCAGGGCTCTACAGAAATGATTAGGAAACTGCTATCAATTGCTGCTAAGGGGAAGGAGGTTCTTTACATGACAGCAGAAGGTTTTGAAGCCAAGGGGAGCTCAAGTTCGATCTAACTCCTCCATATGAATGTAAATTATTTTTTTATGCATTTCTCATTATCTATTTTAGCAAAGGCAAATTAAATCACAATCAAATGCTGTGGCCATCTTGCCTTCTTCCCTATCACCCTCCCATATAGGACCATCCATATAGTTTGCACCCTGGAAGAAACACATCTGTTTTGATGTCCTGCATCTGTGATGATGTCCCTCTCTGGAGTCTCATTTTTACATCTAGGATGTCAGCCTCTCTCAGCAACATCTAGACTTCATCCCTCCTTAGCTGTACTCATCTTACTTGCAATCAGAGTATAAGCTTTTTTTTCCCAGATTCCCTGCTTAACTTCAGACAGACCCGTGTAGCTTTTAGTAGCATATTACAGTAATGAGGGGCCATGACTATTTCTGAGAATATGCCCTCCTTCCCATTAGTAACCCCCCATGACAGGCAGCTCTATCTTCTCTGCTGCCAGCAGTCACTTGCAGGCCACTGGAGCTGCAAAGGAGGACAGAGCAGCCTGTCATAAAGAAGAAGCGAGAGGAGTGCATAAACTGGGAGAGAGGGTGGGGGAAGGAATAAGCATTGACAGTCAAAATGCGAAAAAGATGAAATGCAATTTTTCTTCAAATGCCTGGAGACAAGACAGATCTCCCGGCTTCCTTCCCCTCCCTTGCCCTCCTGCCTGAAAAGAGAAGAGGTAGTTAACATAGGAAAGCCCCTCAAATAAGGCCTGACAGCCACATATTCAGAAACTGATGGCATTTCCCTAAACACTGTTTGTAAAATGGTAATTATCCAGCAGGCAGTGACAGCTGGCACTTAGCACTGAGAAAGAACATGAGCGGACAAGAAGAAAGGGATCCTGCTGTAATTGAACAAAGGGTAAAAAATATATATAAAACATAATCAGAAAAATACAAAGATTGCTGGCTGTGCTAATAGGTCACTTCAGCTTTTTGGTTCATCTTGAAGTGATTGAGTTTGAATGCAGATTCAAACTGACACCCTCCAAATTGTTCCACTAGGAGCAGCATCTCTGAGGGGAGCAGCAGCAGCAGCAAACCCAAGGGATTGAGCAGCCAGCAGCAGGCACAAGGGTGCAAAACTGGTTACCAGCTTTATCACCAAGTGTCTGGAGCACCTGTTTTCCAACTTGTGTCACAAGATCAATTATTGGTAATGAGAGCTTCTGGGTAGACACTTCCTCTCTACTTCATACCAACTCAGCTATGCTACAATATGTCAAAATGGAGTCCTTCACTGAAAGCATCTAGACTGGACAAAGCAAGGTGCTTGAGCTGGACAGGGAGATGGCTAGGTTGATCTTCTACTCCCTTGCTATTAAACAAAAACTCTACTTCTTGAATTTATTTTTTTTTTAAGACAATGGAGGACCCTTTCAGTTCATGTATTAGCTATGGCATATCTCCTGCCTGGCCTTGGGTATGGCTCTTCTTTCTTTGCCTTAATTCTTTACCTTAATAATGGGTTGTGATTTGTTGTTGCTTTGCCATACACTCAAAGTGAGGCCTTTTTCCTATTATGTCCTACCCAAAATCTAGGAAGGTCTCATACTAGACTTGAGACTTTAAGCATGATCAGTAATACACATGAAGATATCTTCCCTCATATAAGAGTCACACTCAAAGAGAATAACAGAAGCAAAAGGAAAATAAACTCATATAAATGAGCAGGGTAGTATCTTTGAACTTAGGGGCTTCCAAACTCACATTCTGAGGCCATCTTATTCGCTTTCTCATTACTCTAATTAGGATGTTATCTCCCTTCAGCCTGCAGTTGAGAACACTCTGATCTCTCCAGAATGCTTCATGAGTTTCTTTCGCCCAGATCCCGCCTGGAAAGGTTACTGCCAGAGTCCAGCAGCATGTGTGTTTCATCACAACCCACGATATGCCCCTGAGTCACTCAGTGAATAACAGCCTAGCAGTCCTAACAAATGATGCTCCAATGAGTGTGATCAGACAAGGACAGGCAGTGCTAGCAGATGGGGAGGAGCTCTGCCTCTCTCCTTTGAACCAGGAATCAACTTGGCACATATCTACTCCATGCCTGGGATAAGACAGAAGTGACACCCAAACTTCTTGTCATCCCTTCCTGTTCTTCTTTGCCACTGCTTCTCCTTTTATCAAAAGACACTACCCATGAGAAAGATGTAATTGTTCTAATTGACCCATACAATTAGATGTAATTGTTCTAATTGACCCATACAATTTTAGCAATTGAGTGCAAAAATCTTAAAGCTTCTGAATTTCTACTAAGCACATTTTCTTCCTTTACCCTGTTTTAATTCTGTTTTACTAGGCATTGCTAGGACTTATTTCATCACAGCAAATGACCTCTAAGCTTCTTTTTATGCCATATTCTCCTTGGTGCCAGGTTTGTATGTTAATAATTTTCTCAGCACCCATGCACATTTAAAAAAAGATAGATTTTCTCTGCTGCAGACAGATACACCTCTTCACAGTAATTCATTATGCTACTATCTCCAAAGCTGTTTCTTTGAGAAATATGCGTAGAGACTTGTATTAACACTGTAGAGTTTTCATGACGATAACTGATGATTTGTTTGACTAGGTCTCTTATGTATCAATCTAACTATTTTGTAGTTTGCCTGTGATTTATTTTTGACTGTCTTAATAAAATTCAAATCTTACTTTCAGTAATCAATCAGTTTTCTATAAACTACTGTTAAATTCTTTTTTTAATGAGTGAGAGTTTGAGTAAAGAATTTATCCTACAAAACTACTGATCTGAAAGTTATCAATGTATTTCTAAATGGCCGAGTACAAGTAAATTGAAAAGTGAGATTTTTACCATCAGTTGACATTAAAATATATGCATGTTTTCAAGTACAAAGTAATTACTTTAAGCAGTAATAGAGCATTTCTCATAAGATATATTAAAGAAACACCAACAATGAAATTGCTAATGTTGCAATTTAATTATAAACCCTTCTATATGCCAGCACATTTTCACTATTACTTTTGTTGCCAGTCTTGATCTGCAGCATGCTGTCTAACGCAATTTACTTTGCACTTTTTTTTTTGTTACAAATTACTTTCATTGCTTCTGCTTATCTGCCATATATGGAAAAGCACCGACACACAGAAGATGATACACAACAGTGATTAAGGTTGAAGTAAAAAATATGAGAGCAACATCGTGCTGTGTGAAAACTTCTATGTAGCCACATAGTGAAGGGGGGTAACACTTACCTGCAGGAGGCTAGCGGTAAGACCAACAGTTCAGCTGTAATTTTGGAAAGTAATTTTAGCGTAGCCATTATAAAGTAGCTCCAGATGATTTCTGAGTAAACATGCATATTCATTATCATTATTAATGTATTTACCACAGGCTCCCTTGTTCCCATTCAAGGTTCCACATGCAATCTAGCTTGGCTATTTCCTGACTTAAGCACACTGAAGTTTAACAGTTTCTTAATACAACAGATAGCTTAACTGATATTAAAGATTAGAAAAGAAGAGCTTAGATCACCTAGGACTTTCTCCCTGAGGGATGCAGCGAGACATTTCACCCATAAATTCCCTATTTTTGACTCAAAAACTTACGAGAGAAGAAAAGAAAAACTTTTAGAAATCATCATCTGATGATTTGAAAACTGCAAGTGATATAGAGCTGAACACATTCTTGGGTAATCGAATTTATTTTATGAAATGAATTCAGGTAATACACAGATTCCTGTACACACATATGCACACACTCACACACTCAAAATAAAAGCACCTTAATGATCCTCTCTGTCACAATAACAGCTAGTACAAGTCACTGGGCTTTAGTGACTGTCCAAGTATACTCACTGCTGATGGAGGAAACCTTTCCTGGTTTTGCTCTCTAAAATCCACCTGGCACTCAGCACAAGTACTTAACCCATATTAGTTTCAGAAAGCACTCCTAATGCTGCTGCAAGTTTAGGAACATGCAGCACATCACCAGGAGCAAGGTTTCTGTCAGTGAGTTCTTTCTGTTGTCACTGTCAGATGGCCACGATGGCTTGTTCCGCTTTTATGTGGGGCTTGCAAAGAAGTGGGGTGCAAGGTAAGTCACAAGGAGGGGTGCAGGCAAACTCAAGCTTGTCCTGTGCACAGTTCTAGTCTATAAGATGTGAAGCAGATCTGGCAACCATATAGCAGAGTTAATGTCCCACCTCTTGTCAGGCACCATATACCCATCGGACCAGTGTATTACCAAAAACATGGACTAAAGTGAGTACACCTCTAAGGCTTTCAAACCCAAACTGGGTGGTTCTCAGCAGTTCTGGTTATGGAAAGAAAACTCCTCCTCCTGCCTGCCCTTCTCCACCCATAGCTCTCGCTGAAGGACAGACAGGAGGAGGAAAGTGCAGGGAGCAAGGAGAGGTGTGTGTGTGCACATGCTCAGGCACAAGTGCATTAGCACGAAAGCACACACAAGTGTATGTGAAATGAGGACAAAAAGAGACAAGAGGTCACACAGAAATAAAGGATCAGCGATCAGCAGGTAAATGAGGAAATGTAGGGGAAATGGATCAAGAGGGAGGAAACGTGTAAAAAGAAAGAGAGAGAAAGCATTCGGACTAACTGGCAGTACAGGCCAGGAGACATCCAGGCTCCAGGTATGCATGGGAACATTAGGAATTGAGTGCAAACACTCACACACACAGTACCACACACTGAAATAGGCACAAATGATAAATAACAGACTCATTTGGGTGAGAAAAGACCTCTGGTGCATCATCCGGGCCATTGCTGCACATTGTGGCAGATCTGATTACACCTAAACCATCCCTGACAGATGGGTGACTCATCTCTGCCTTGAATATTTCCAGTGCTGGTGGCTCTATAGCCTGCCTTGGCAGCCTGCTCTGTCACCACACTGTTCCTAGAGTTATAAAGTTTTTCTTCATATTTTTTTACGAACTGTTCCCTGCTGCACCTCAGGACCATTATGTCTTAGGCCTGCTTGTACCAACCACTGAGAAAAATGGATCCCCATCCTCTCAGTAGCGTCTCTTTATGGATTTGCAGACAGTGATTACATCTCCCTTCACCCCTCTTTTCTCCTCAATGAATATATACCAACCTCCTTAATCTTCTCATTTATGCTACACTTTTTAAACCTATCAGCATTTTTGTCACTCTTCCTGGAGCTTCCTCCAACATGTTGTGGTTTTGGGACTGAGTGGAGACAGCATTAATTCAGCTTCCTGCCCCTTACCTCTGCCATGTCCAATCATGAAAGGTTGAGGACTGGCTTTATTTTCTTTCCTGAATACCATTTGCTGCCTGAATACCTCCTACTTTATCCTCCTGAAAGGATATTATGTGCAGAGACAGACAAACACACACATGCATGTGAGCACATACCTGCCCACCTATTTCATATTTTTTTATATTTTTTTATTTTATATAAAATATAGATTGATACAAGTTCCTTGCCTAGTAGAGGTTTCAACATTAAAAGCTACCTTAGAAGATAAGCTGGGCCTACCGTGATCAAGAGTACCTGAAGGAGTGGAAATTGAGGAAGATGATGATGTGACATTACACACTGGGAGAAGCCCCATTTGATGGTACCCTGACGGTTGACTGAACACTGAATATTATTCAAATCTGTGCAGACCATATCCATTTCAGAGTGCTCATTTGTCTTCCAGACCCCTGCAAACTGCATTCATCTTTCTTTCCTCGTCATTTAAAGCCTCCACTTACAGGACTGGTTATCCCAGTACTCAACAGGTCTGCCCCCTATTGTTAAAGTGATGTGCACGAATGGCTTCTACACAATGCAAAAATGCCTTTGGCACTATGATTTTAGTTGCAAATGGATAACCTACATGGGGAAAAAATCAAAAAAGGGAGGACTGAGTAGGTCATTTGAGATATTATGCAGCTGCCTCCGATTGCTCACTTCAGTTTCTGAAAAGCCTCTTGGGGATGGAATTAGAAGATGGACTTTTAAAAACATCTGGAGAGAATATCCACTAGAGCACCCAAGAATGCCATAGCATTTCCTTTATGGATTTCACAGAGCGAGCAAGTCCCAAGTAAAATGCATAACAAACACAATATACCGGGTCTTGGTGAAAAGACATTGAGAAAATAAAGGGACAATCATTTCAAAGGGTCCCTGATTTACACCTACAATCAGCTACTGCACAAAAGCATGCCCTTTCTCTACCTAACAGCCTGATCTGAAGGCTGGCACTGTGACATACTCTACCAATGCACCACTGGCCACTTGTTTGCCCCATCCTTCTTAGAAGTAGAGGGTGGGATGAATAGATGGGATTTAAGCTCTAGGGTTTGTTTCTGCTCTTGGGCCAGGCTCTGAGAAAGTAATCTGTAACCAATTATAGCTACAGCCTTATTGCCAATGACAGCAACTTATAGATGTGTCTGTGTGCCAGACTAATGGTCAATAATATTTCTTTTCAATACCCTACTGCAACATCAAGCCAGGCATGGTGTTTATTAAGTTTCATGGAATTTCCCTGTCTGTTCTGGAAACTGTAGGTTTTTACCAAAGTGCACCAGTCTTAAAAGAAAATCTGAAAAATCAGTTAAGAAGTGGAGAAGCATCTCATTCCTTACAGTGAAAAGAATATGAGTTGTAAAATGTCATTGCTTTGATGTGCTGGCAAACTTCCTGGAATCATTCGACCAAAGATAACTATGTTTATAAATATTTGCGATATGAAGATACTGTATATAAATTGCATTTTTATTATTATTATAAAAGTGTGGGTTGTTTTTTTTTAAAAAAAAAAAGAAAGGAAAACCCGCTCTGCGGTATATTCTAAATAAATGCATTAGAGTGTTTTGTGCTGTGCATAGCATGTTTTAATAAGGAAGAAACTGAATTCTACTTTCTCCCTATCCCTTGATCAGTGCAAAATGGCTATTCTTCTCTCAAATTCTCCCAGCAAGAGGTGCTGAGAGGCTGGTGCAACAGCACTGGAGTTGCCTGCAGCTACAGCAGCACAGGTGAGCAGCCCTCTGAAGATTCCTCTATCTTGAGCCTTTGTGCTACCGACCCATAACGCCGGTATCTAAGAATCTCCCACGTAAAATCAATAGCAATAATAAAATCCCTTGGAGAATTCATTGAGTCTCTCAGATGATATAGCCAGGGCTGTGCTGGAGGAAGAGCTGGGGATGACTACAGCTTGTTCCAGTTGCACCTGTAAGGTTTTATTGCAGGGCAAGGCTCGGGCTTGCTGCCCTTGGAACTCTCACAATCCAGATAATTGCTTTTCTATTCTTTTTACAACTGATATCTCATTCTTAAGACCAGAGAATTGCTGAAACTCAACAAAAGGAGCTCCCACACCCATCTACATTCTGTTCCTGACCAGTTGGCCTACACACTGTGCCAGTCTGGGACTCCTCACACATAGCTCTGGCCACCCCCCTGCAGCATTCCCTGCTATTCCTATCCTCTCACAGGCTCATTTGCATAAATGAGCTCTGCTTGGGGACCTCAGCTGCACACTACGACTGCACTCCATCCAAAGCCTGATCCCTGCACATTCCCACTAACACACCCTGATCCTGAGCAAAAGCCCCTCCTGCTATTTCCATTCCTGTGTAAATCCATTCCTGTTTAATTGCTCTCTCTCCCACCTTGCAGTTCCAGTGACATCTACATTTTCATTTGCCATCTTTTCTTGATTCCCAGCCTTTTTTCCATCATTCCCTGCAACAACAGACAGCATGCCACAACTAATTTCACTTCCACTCTGCTTCCTAAACCTCGACTGAAAAACAAGTATTAACCCACTAGTAAACCTACCTGAAAGCTATTGAGCTGACTGTCAGCTGGCTCCATGAAACAGAAGCAAACAAATAAGGCACAGTGTTTGTTATAATCACCCTGGAGAGCATTAACTCCTTGTCATTTGAGTCCTGGATTAATAGTGCCAATTGGTCTCAGCCTTGGCTGGCACATCAGCCCATTCCCACCCACCAGGCAGGTTCTCTCCAAGCTCAGAGAGGCTCTCTTTTGCCTCTCTTATCATGCTTTGCACCTTCTGCTTCCTTGACAAATGACCATGCACTCTACAGCCCAGGGCTGCAGGGCCTGACTCTCATCCCAGTCAGCCACCAGTTTGTGACAAACACCAGTGAAAGCCTCAGCGTTTAACACCATTCAGTCCAGATGTAAGACCCATTGGATAGATATTTCACTAGATAGTCAAATCCCCTCCCAAAACAGCTGGAAGGAGACCTTACATCATTTCTCTGTTATTAAACTTGTGTTGCATTCTTTAAGAAGAAGTCTGCTCATATCCATATACAGACTTATTTGTGCTTGGGTGAAACAGGATTGCCAGCATTCAAGATCAATCAGGGTTCAAGGTTTGGAGAATCATGCCTCATTTGCTTTGCCATTGTAAATGTTAACTAAACATAGCTCTAGTGAGAGATGCCAGTTCAATAGCTCTGGAGACTACCCTGCCAAATTCTTTTCTCAGTCTCAGCACTGTAAACCCAGAGTGATTCCAACTATCACCAGTAGAGCTACTCCACAATTGTAGTCAGGGTGGGGTTGGTACTGCAACTCTCTGTTCTCATCCACAGCAAGAAGAGGACATAGTTCAACCCCACAGCAGCACTCCCAACAAGTTCAGCAAGACCCAGTTTTGATCACATAACATGTACAGCACTGGCAGCAACAATATTTGGTTTATGAAAGTGCAGGCCATATTATGTCCCCCACTCCACCAACATGCCCGTATTTTACCTCAATCGCTGATGGAAAGACCAACCCTGCTTCATAGCTTGCATAAAATGAAATCACAATTAGCACCAAGGACGAGATTTTTTAGAGTGAGATGATTTATGCCTAATCACACCCATTCAAACTGATAAATTTCAATGGAAGGAAAATTGCAGCAAAATCAAACACTCTAAATGAAAACACTAAGAACAGCAGAAAGAACTGTAGTACCTAGATGTGCCCATGGGTGACCCCATGTAGTTGTCAACAATATGAGTCTGCTATATGCTACACCAGAAAGGACAATGGCATTTCCTACCTCTCCCATCCCACTCCAGGGTTGCCTGAATCTATACTGCGAAGTTCCTAAACTGCAGTTATTGCTAGGGTTTGACTTGTCTCTGCTTAAGGCATTGGGATACCTGAAGAGCTACAAGATAGACAAAGTTTTCCCCAGACTTCTCTGTGTCACAGCTGAGAGTACAGAAGCACAAGGTAGCATATTGCCCTCATTTTCCAATTTTCATTGGAAATGCTGATATTTGACCAGAACAGATTCCTCTACGAAGAGCATATCTGACATTGGGAAGCTGGTTTGAAATGAAAAATTCTTTTCCTTTTCCATGCCTCCATTACTGTGGACTTTCTACATAGTACTTGTGATGATTTATGATGTAGACATCATCATGAAGCTCTCTCATTATTTCATAAAAAGCCTTAAAAAGAGAGACTTGTGGCTCAGTAGTATTGATAAGTGTTGGATAAGACTCAGTATTAAAGCAGCATGTGTTTGGAGGGGCTGCAATCCATAAAAACCTCCACATCTTTAGAGATGCACCATCATCAGCCTCACCTTGAATACTGTGCGCAGTTTTGGTCACCACAATATAAGAAAGATATTAAACTCCTAGAGAGTGTCCAAAGGAGAGACAAGAGGACGGAGAAGGGCCTTGAGGGGAAGCCATATGAGAAATGGCTGAAGGCACTTGGTGTGTTCAGCCTGGAGAAGAGGAGACTGAGGGGAGACCTCATTGCAGTTACAACTTCCTTGTGAGGGGAAGAAGAGGGGCAGGCACTGATCTCTGCTCTGTGGTGACCAGTGACAGGACCTGAGGGAATGGCTTGAAGTCAGGAGAGGTTCAGGTTGAATATTCCAAAAAGGTTCTTCACCAGAGGGTGGTTGGGCACTAGAACAGGCTCCAGAGGGAAATGGTCACACAACAAAGCCTTAAGTTCAAGAAGCATTTAGATGATAATCTCAGGCACATGTTGTGACTATCAGAGATTTTCCTGTGTAGGGCTAAGAGTTGGAGTTCGTAATCCTTGTGGATCTCTTTCAATTTGGCATATTCCATGATTCTGTGATCATTTAGGATAGAAGACTGGTGTGTTTAACCACCTGTGGTGTGGAGAGCAGGTGTCTGTTTGCCCTGGTAGCCTAAAAGCTCACTACAGTGAAGAGCAGGACTTGAAAACTTCTACCAAGAGCAGATGACCATCACAACTCTTTGCTCTCCCATCTTGTGCCTTTAAGTGTCCAAAGAGAGAAACTAATCACTCTGTAACCTTCCCTCTGCCCTTTTTTGTTGGGTGTACAGTTGCCTGGAGTAGGGAGGGAATCAGTTTTCTCTGTGTGGAGCTCTCATGTGAGCACATGGAGGACACTATCTTCACTCCTGAGGACCTTATTATGCAAAATATATTGACAAAAATGAACAAGAGCAGAGCAGATGAACAAAACAGTCAGATAATTAGAGCAGTCAAAGAATGAAAGGGTCAAATATGCCTGTTGTGGCTGAGAATAGGAGACAGGATATCAATATGAATACGACAAAGGGAAAAAAAGCAAATGCAGACCAAATCCGAGAAAAAACTTCCTGACAGCAAGGCACGACAGCAGGTTGTGGAGTGCCTCCTAAAGCATGTAACTGGGTCCTTGCTGCTAGAAAACATATCAGAGGAAACCATGCTGGTACACAGCTCAGTGCCCAAGAGGCATGTCTGCTCTGCAGTAGTGGCCAGCTACAGTTATCACTCTTTGCACTTTCAAATGGATGTTTTCATTCGTGTTGCATGTCTCAAGCTCACAGGCAGTCTGCAACTGTGCAGATGTTAAGCAGATGTCATCTCCCTCCCTCCGGTGGTTAAAGTGATTTCAGGATGAGATGATAATTAGTGCCTGAAAGGCTGTGTGCAGTATGCAGGAGGGTGGAGTACATTGCACTCTGGTGCAACTGAGAGCTGGGGCTCATCACAGGTAAGATGTTAAGCCATGGTCCTAACGCATGGTCCTAACGCAGGCAGATGTTTCTCAATGTATTTGTGCACTCCTTGACTCACCGCTGAGGAAGCTCGAGAAGAGGCTCCACTGAGCAGCACGGTAAGTGCCTGACTCAATTGGTCATGGCGTTCATCCAGTCCCTTAATCTGGACAGCAGTCAGTACCAGATGCTTCAGGGAAGGTACAAGTACACCACACAGACAGACGTGGAACAGCTTGTCCCTCTGTATTAGGCCTTGTCCTGGGTTTTGAGTCTTAGAGAAACCTTAAACCTTACTGACTGCATGCGGCAGGCTCTCCTTCCCAGAATGTGTTCTCCTTGATTAGGACAACTCTGAGTATTCTCAGTGCATACTGGATCTTTTTTATTTTTGAGTCCTGCTGAAAGCTGGCTATTGATGATGTTACATGACAATGATTTTTCCAGCCAACCTGCCTGTCACAAGGAAAAAAATACCCCCTTTTTCAGCCTGTAGTGTCGTCAAACATCTCCTTGTTCTTTTCTCTGAAAACTGAGGCTTTCTCCTATGAACATATACTTTTACATATCCCTTCTTCTAAGGAACATACAAGCTCTGTGGGTCCCAAACTTTCAAAAACTTTCTCCTTGCATGAGAATCCTCCCAGGCACATCATTATTCCCATCATCCAGCTCTCAGTCATCTCTCTTGTGAGACAGCATGGCTAGTCCTGCACACATTTTTTGCAACTGCGGTGCAAAAAGAGAGTTTGGGATTGATCCATAGACCATCATATTAACAGGCTGCAAAGCTGCCCCCACAGTCCCTGGTCCTCTCTGCTTTGCAGGTAGGCTCTTACAGTAACTCAGCAGTTCTCTGGCAGTCTATGTCTTTCGTGTTGCCTCCTCAAACTTTGCAGTTTTTATTTAAGCCTTCCCTTCATATGCCCCATGCTTGGTGCTAATGTGGTGTGCATTCAGGAACTGTATAAACAAAGGATGTAATTACTACTCCTTTGGTTTGGGGAGTGATACATAAGTGAATGGCCTTTTCAGGGCATTCCTGTAAAAAAAAATAGTGTTGTGTCTTCACTAAATCCATCTATTAGTCTTTTCCATTATAATCAATAAATCAGTTCCCTTTTTATATGGTGATGTTGGCTCAGCTGTGATTTTCTGATGACAAAATTCATTACTCAATTGTCTCATCGCTTCCTTTCTAAGTTCAAAAACATCCATTAGCACCACTATGTGAAGCCCCATTAATCTGCTTTCATTATAATAATGTTCTTATTCTTTCTTAGCATCTTTATTGCATCCCACTCATCCTTGTTGTCTCATAGGAGCTTCTAATTAATGTGCTAAGAACTGATATAAAGAGCAAGCATTTTTTTTAGATCTAACACTTTTGGTTACTGGACAGAAATAAACCAAATTTACTCAGGTGACCCCATTCTAGAATGGAGAGATTTGGCACATGATGTAGGCTGGATGCTTTAGAGCTGTCTGTTTTTTGCAGGTGAAAGCACAGTCAAAATAACTTTTTACTGGCTCCAAGTAGTCATTTAGTTTTATGCTACTACTCTCACCAAAAATGTTTTTCAAAATGGAAAGGATCTATCACACCTATCCAATGATGGTTTTGGACTTCGATTTGCTTCATAATGCAGATTAACAAATGTACCCTGCAGCAAAAGAAACTGCAGAAAAGCTCCAAACTAAGGCGAAAATGATTTCTTAGTTACTGAAGGCAACAAAAGGGATGTCCTATTCCCCCTTCCTTTGCCCACAAACTTGAACTCCGCCTTGTCACTTAGATCCATTCAATGAGACAAAGGAAAATACGGTGCCAAGTCACACAGATTTAGTGCCCTTTATCTACTTGCCACCCTCTTAGTTTCTTCCTGCCCATAAGACTTAAGAAAAGGAAACAAACGCTTGCTCTTTCCACAGCAGACACGAACGGTGACTCAGAGACAGGCTGTGGTAGTTGTGAGGCCCCTGGGCCTTGAATCAAAAGATGCAATTTTTAGTCCTGCATCCAACAGTTGCTTCTGGGGAAGTCCTTTCACCGGCCCCATTCTGTCTTCTGTTTGTGTCGCCAGTGCCACCGACAAGGACTGTACCACACTCCTGTCCCCTGCAGTGACAAGTGCTATGGGTTCCTGGTCACCGCCGGGGTCTCTGGTTGCTACAGCAGCTCAGCTGAGCTTAAGGGACCTTGAAAGCAGAGGGCTGCTGCTGTGCTAAAGATTGGCAGAGGAGGCTTTGCTCCTCCATGTGTAGCACGCTGTGGTCTCCTCAATGCACTACTTGTTAGGGAACAAACACCATTTTCCTCAATCCTCCCAGGGCTCAGCTCAGCCCCCCTCACCCAAAGGTGTTAAGACCTCACATGCAGCTCAAGCAACTGGGAAGGAATCTCGGCACACATTTTTGAAGAGGTAAAAACACGTTTCTGGGCAGTGAGGGGTTGGAGCTGGTTACTGGCAATCTGGCTGTGTATATCCTACTTGAGAATTCCTTTCTGTGAAGGAACATGGCATGCATTTGGGTGAGGGATTAAAACCCAGTGAAAACTATTTGCCTTGTCCTTCCAGCATGTGTTAGTATAAGACACAACAAACAAAAAATGAGGAATATTAAATTCCCTTCTTTTGTTCCTCACAAAGGGAAAAACAAAGTTAGTGAACAATGGTTTTCTGGACCCCTCTAATGAAATCACCCCTTCATCTTAAACACTGCTAGTCAGTGGAAAATTGGCATGTTTACTTCCTTCTAGGAGACCAAATGTAGAACTGCTTGGAAAAACAGGCAAACAAAGGAATATGTTGCAAGCTGATAGCTCTGACAAGTAAGAGGGAAGAAAAAAAATTGTACACAGATTATAAAATTTATCATTAAAAAATAGAAAACCCAAACCCAAGAACTTTGCATGATACTTCAAAAGAAATGAAGGAAAGGGGAGGTGGAAGGGGAGAACAAAAAGAAAAGAAAATCTGTCAAGAATTTTCTCACTGCATCCAAAATGCCTCAGTGAGCAGAGATACAGAAACAAGCTAATTACTGTCTTTCTTTTACTCTCCTGGTTCTGAACTCCAAACACAACATTTTTCGTGATTATTAATAAAGGAACACTTTCATCTCTGTCTTATAAGAGTTCTGGGGGAAGGAATACAGTATCTGACAGATACCATATGGAATAGTGTGGAAACAGGAGGGAATGAAGGAAAGGAAGATAGAAGCAAGGAGGTGACTTAGAAATCCCTCCATAGTTCCTAGGATGCATGTCCAAACTACTGAAGCTTTCTACATAATTGGAGCAATTTCTGCTCTGCTATACTCTTCAATATTTATTTCCAAGGCTCTGAAGCTTACAGCAGCAGGGAACATGACATGTCCCTTTACCCTCCATGGTGTCCATGAAAAGGAAAGTCCGGCCCTTGAGAAGTTAGGGAAGCTGTGGGACAGACATAAAAAGCATGGGCAGAACTCTGAGTTGAGCCCAGGAATGCAGTCAAAAGTACCACACTAGCAGAGATGATTAAGGGAGACTGAGCTGGGGAGCAGGAGGGTATTGGCGGACCGGGTGTGGGAGACCTGGTCTGTATGCCAATCAAAACAGAGATCCACTGGTTTGAAGGGGATTCATATGGCTCCTAACCACACATCATCCAACTCCTTGCTTCCATAAACATCGTGACTCTGGAGTTATAAAAACAGCAGAAATTCTTACAGTGCAGCCCCCATCCCCTTTGGGTACTCAATATTTTCTGGGTTCAGAAGAGCAGCTTCGCTGAGCTGCTCATTTGAATAAGTCAATGAAGATGGCAGGAGCCAGGAGGCACAGAAAGAAGAGCACCAGCTCACTGCCTGAATTTTGTCTATACTGCACATCACCAGCTTAAGCACCTGCCTAACGCTTCACAAACACGAATTCACTGTCTTTCTCTTCACAAACCATTGTGATGAGCATATAGCCTTTGCATCCTGTCTTACCAACACTGCAGACCAGGCCAAGCAGGAGGTACCAGACCCTTGGGTGCAGATCCCTGAACCTAGCTGACAGCTGATTGCTCATAGCAAAACTAAACCTTTTTCTTAACATCTCTGAGATGCTGGCCAAATACTGCGGTGGGGAGAGATTCAGAATCTGCCAAGCATTTCTACCTGTGGTCCCAGTGCAAATATTCAAACTCCCTACAGGCTATAAATCCTCTTGAGTAAATGGACATCCACAAAATACTGTATCGTCTGTTCCTCCAGAAAACAGGGAATTTCTGAATGTTCCACTCAGCAGACCAGAGCTCTGTGCCTAAAAGCCTGTAATTGTTCAAGCCAAACCCTCATCTGCTGAGGTTTTACCATTATGCTCACCCAGAACCAACAGTGGGTAGTGCTCTGCCGTTTAACCTGGCAGGTAGTATAACATCCTTCAAGTAATTCTTCACTACACAGCAGAGCTTACTAACCATTGTTTTGCATAGAAGGAAAAAACTCCCACACCTAAACAAAATCTGCCCTTCCTATGGGGCACTATGGGCTCTTAAGACGTCTTTTGCATATGCATAAGGATCTTTGGATTAATCGTTTAATTTTTTTTTCTGTTAATCTTACCGAATAAAATATACTATATGATTTAAAGAGACCAGCCTTGATGATGCAGCTGGTCCCACCAAATCTATTGCAGTCAGTGAGATTCAGCTCTGATCCTGGCAATCTGCTCTGTAGCTGCAGGAGAGCCACAGATAGAACTTGTCCCCGGGCAGATCACAGGCAGAGATGCTCACTCTGGCACTATACGTCCTCTCTTCCTTGTCCTGCCAGAAAGATGTTATCTGGATAGGGGAAAGGGCTGGTAAGTGTAAAACAGAGTTGTCAGAGCATTTCAATGCCATGCCAATATTGTGCTGCAGGATAGTTCATAACAAGCCAGTCATCAGGCTGCCATAGACATCCCTGGTTCTCCTGATAGAGGATGCTCAGAGGACTCCTTAGAAGCACTACTTCAAAAAACTGGGTTGGTTTAAAGCACCTTCTTCCTCCAACTAAATCAGTTTGTAGCTAATGCCCCCAAACCAACAGCAAAAACAGGAGGGAATCAACAAGTCCTTTTTTCTTTTGTAGCAAGCTGTGCAAGCAAAAAAATTAAATCCCCCACACTCCAAGTGTCACCTCTACCTTCCTGCACTCATGAACCTCCTCGCAATAAGTCTTCAGTATTAAAAGTGGACCCTAAAGTTTCTCAAAATAGATAAAAAAATCTGGGCTATTCTGCTGCCACCACCACTGCTACAGCAACTATTCAGAGGAATTGGTGTAAAAGAAAACCTCCTTCCTAAGCATCCTGAAAAATGACTGTTTATATTCTCCTTGGATTAGGAGGGGCTAAGAGGTGGCAGAAACCTCTTTCTGGAGTACAGAGCAATCACTGCTCTTGCATAAAGCAAGAGTTAATGATTCTGCTGATTTACAACCTATTTTCCACTAATACATCCAGCAGTGAATTCTCTAGAGTCTTTCACCGTACGTGAATCTGGAATACAGGACATTGATAAAACTATGTTTAGCTAGGAGATGAGAAAACAAATGATAGATAGGAGCCAAAATTACAAATCTGGGTTAATTTGTTAATGTTTTGTAACTCAAAAAAAAAAAAAAAAAAAGCCACTTTGACTAATTTTCTTCGAGCTATATGGAAAAAAATTCCCTCTTGCTTTCAAAGTAAACCCAATAGGGATCAAGGCACATCAATTTTGCTAATGGAACCTGGTTGCAGCCTTAATTAATATTATCTCTTTGTGATAGATTAGGCATTTACCCAGATTATATAGACATAGTGAGATTAGATTAGATAGCCCAGGCTCCATATGCTGTTTTCTATCTCCCTGTGCAATACAGCAGTTGACTAACTGAATCCCTGCTTGTACTCCTGGTAATGAGATATCTTAGTACATTTACTTTAAACTCTGTTTTCAATAAAAATTGACCAAGTTTCAGGAAGAAGAGGTAGTAAAAAAGGTATATAGATTTGAGGGTTACGCTGATTTCAAAAGGCTAACAGTGGTGGGATGTAGGACCATACAGTACCCTTCAAGGTCTTATTTTCACAGCGAGTGAGCAGAGGTGAAAAGAAAAACCCTCAAATGCCAATGAGACATTGCAGGTTTCCTACGAAGGGTACATCTGCTGTCAGGCTCCTTCAAGAAAATGGGGACACTTCAGTTAGCAAGCTGTATGGGATACAATTTCTTTGTATGAAAAAAACCCCTAGGATTAAAAGAACAAGCTTGAATAAACCTTGTGGAATTTTGAATGTGCTTAACATGGTGCAGCCAAATTTTCCTAACTGAAAGGAGAAAAGAAGAAAATTTTTATGTCCCTATTGGGCTTGCAAGGTTACCTCAAGCCCCTCAGCAGGCTCTACCATCATGGGATAAGATAATAGGTAGGCAAGAAGAGAAGAAAGTTTTCTTCCTTTGTAACAAGCTGAAGCTTGGGAAGCTGTAAGCAGCAAGAATGGAAAAGTTGCAGTTTTTGAATGGATACCCCTATGCAAGGATCTGCTTTACAGTCAGGCTGTCCAGGAGTGTTTTTTATACAAATAAATGTTTGATTTGCTGTTCTAAAACATTGGAGCTTTCAAGGTGATTTTAAAGGAGAGGCCTTCTCTTCCAGAGCTTCTGTCCAACAGTATCCTTTCCTACTCCATTTTGTATCAAACTGTGAACATGGATATAACCTTGCACAGAGAAACCTGCATTCTTAAAGCTCTCTACTGGGAAAGGTTGTAAAGCAATTCAGCATCAAAGGCTGGGAAGAAATATAAATCCCTTCATGGCATTTGCAAGGTCTTGATTCTGCTCTGAGACTTTTTCAACAAAAAAATTGGGAGTAGTA
The DNA here is from genome assembly GCA_013399855.1 of Oxyruncus cristatus. Classification (NCBI taxonomy): domain Eukaryota; kingdom Metazoa; phylum Chordata; class Aves; order Passeriformes; family Cotingidae; genus Oxyruncus; species Oxyruncus cristatus. Next base: position 1,356,041 of record VXAY01002774.1, on the reverse strand, counting down.
AACAGCAAGGACAGCACATCACCTCCCCATTCCCAAACCACCAGATTTAACACTACCAACTTTGCCTCAAATTCTTTTGTTCATTGTGCTTATGAATGCCACAAGATTCTGGCCACACAAAATGGCTTTTATAGATGAAAATGCCATCATGTGCTTTTTCCAGAAGTTTTACAAGCTTTTCCTTTGAAAATTCTGGTTAATAAGTTTTTTCAGATGCCTTCTTTTACCTATCATGGATTCTCTTTTTTGCCTCTTATGCACCCCATATTTTGCTTAAAGAAAGCAAATTCCGTTCTCCAGGTAGTTCTCAGACAGAAATAAACTTCAGCAGGAAAATTAGTCAAAAATTCAGAGAAGTGCTTGAAAATGGCATTTATTCAGCACAGGTCATCAGGATGCTCTGAAAAATATAAGTCCTAAGCACAGCTGGAGAAAGGTTAGAAAAGCAAGCTACACTGGTATTGCTCTCTTGCTCTTTCTTCCAGGAGTCCCATGTCTGATGTTACACTGTGCTCTGTATCTGAGTTGGCTTGGTCCCTTCCTCCGTCCTGTCTCATCGCAGTGCTTGCACGTACACCTGCCAGCTTAATTCCTTCAAAGATAAAAAAGACCAACATTGTTCCTTCTCCCTGCCTTGTAATAATGAAAAACTGCATGAGAAGACAGAGTAATGCATACAGGGAAATCTCCAACCCCTCTTCCCAAATGGCTCCAGAGCATGGAGCTGGGGGCTGGCACCCACTCATTTGATTAAAGTGCTTCTTGCTTTTGAGATTGCCTTTTTTTTTTCCCCCCCAAGAGGTTGGGTGGAGCTCTGTTTTATTTCTTCCCTTCTTCGGGGCTTTCTTGTTTTTATTTTTGTGTCCTGAAAGCTGTGAGTCACACTTTGATTTACAGTCTGTCTCAGGAGAGACAGGAGACCCTAATGAAAGAAAAGGCTGCAAGGGTAATTAATACCTACCAGCCATTCAACTGTACTATTAGCGAGCAATATGTGCATGTGTGTGTGTGTGAGCACTGACAGCTGGAGATGAACAAGCAGAGGTGAGATCCACTTTGGTATAGCCCTGAGCACCCTGTTGGTCCACAGCCACAGCTGCTGACACCCAACAAAAAGAGACCCCAAACGAAATTTCCCTTGTAGAGATCAAACCTTGAAGGGGACAGGGGTCATGTGAGATGAGGTAACTGCTGGAAGCCAGGGGTGGGCTACTGAGGGATACAGGAGGGAGGCTGGTGCAGCACATTGATTGGGGATGCTGCGATGGAGAGAAGTCAGAAGGGTGATGGATCACTCTTGCTTAAAACAAACAAAAACCAGGCAGCTTGCCAGGAACGGCTTAGGCCAGTTTCATTAAAACTCTTCATTCATCATGCTGAAACGAGGCGGTATTTGTTATTGCAGCAGTGGTGTGCTGGTGCAGTAGCTATTATGAGAGTGGGTGGCAATACAAGGAGGGGGCAGTGGGAGGAGATGGGAGGGTAATGAAGGATGGTGGCGACTGGGAGGCGACAGGGCTCAAGTATCACTTACCATCCACTGAAGGGACTAAAAATCACCCTCTATCTCCTGCATGGATCTGGGCTGATAAGGCTTCACATCCATCCAGCCAAATCTCCAGGATGGGAGAGGATTCCCAGCTTCCAGGTGTATTTATTCCCCTCATTAGACCAAATAACAGTACCATAACATGCTGGAGCTTGCTGGGGTGTCAGGCTTAGCTGTGGTCATGAATCCACTTAATGTCACCTCAGGAAATCCTAACAGTGTGATGTTCAAATAAAAGCACTACACCTGCCTGGAGAGGGACTGGATGGATCTCTTATGCCTTTTCCATATCTGCAATCCCTGTCAGATCCTGCTTTCACTGCCCATGCAGCCAGGGAAAGCAGAAACCCACAGGAATGGAAACTGCCTCGCTGCGTAGCTGAGGCTTCCTTACTCTTGTGTTTCCTTCCACTTTCCACTTCATTGAGTCTCCCAGGCAGCTCTGGGGACACAGTACTGTCAACACAAAGCACACCACCATGCCCCAGCACTAACTGGTGAGGGCATGATGCCATCTGGTCAGTGGCTTTGTAAGAGACCTTAATGCCAGAGTCAAATCTCCTCAAAAGATGTAGCCTTCCTGCTCACCTGCATCCAAACAAATCCCTCTCTGAACTTTTTCATCAGGCTCCCAGGCAATGACCCACATGCCCTGCAGGTGCATGGCTGGCATTAAGGCCAGCCTTGATTTTAAAGCCTGGTGACTGCAATTGCTCCAGAAAAATCAGGCCCCATGTAAGTGCACCTATTAAGTGATATCCATGTTGGCTCATTCAGAGGGATTGCAGCTGTGTAATGTGTATGTGACTGTTCGTGTGGTGGAAGGGGGAGACAAGGTGAAAGATCATTTTGTTGTGATGTGTTTTATGGAGCAGCAAGAATCACTATTTCTGCACTGATAATACAAATTCAGGAACACAACCACAACACAGGGTTGAGACAAAGGAAAAAAAACATGTGTGTGTGACAGAGAACATTTATGCTATTTACTTATCTTCACACACACCCAATAAATGAAGACCCTGGAGTGTGCACATTCATGTGGCTAAGCTGTGTCATCATACTGGCTTGAAATCCCAGCCCCGGGGCTCCCCGGTCTGAGCTCTTGATTGGAGTAAGAGCTGGTACTTTTTCTGTAGCGGGCTACCCTTCCAATGCTTTGTATGTATGACTGAACCCACAACCAACCTCAACAGTCATAAAGCTAACTCTGCAAAGACATTTGAAACGCTGAAATAGGTACCCACAGCACCCTCAAAAGAAACTTTAGCATTCCTCTCTGACATGGTGCTAGAGACAGGCTGGGAAGTGTGCCTGTGCATCGTGGTTCTCACCCTCCTCGCATCCCAGTTATAGAAACAGGTATAGACAGTGCCATTGTAAGAGTAAGAGACAAGGCTACACAAGTTACAACTGCAACATCCCCAGTCCACCTTGGTCACAGCTGAGGGGTGTTTTTGCTATGTTCTTTGGTGTCACAAAGTACAGGCTACAAACTAGCATGCTCACCGTCTATGTTTGAAAGGACCTACAGCAGCAGCGGCAGCTGTATCATGGTAATTACCATTGGCCCAAGATTTTTGAAAGGAACATTTTCTGGGAGAAAATTCAAGTAGAACAGAAATGGCATATTTTGCAGGAAAATATCAATTGTGTTGAAATCTTCAAGGAAAAAAATTTCGTGACAGCATCTCATAGGGATAAGGCTGAAAAAAAGTTGCTTTTCAATTATGTGATTATAACACAAATAGGAAACTAAACACTTTGGTTAGTTTGAAGGAAAACATTTTTAGGCTCTTTATGGGTGCTTTCAACATTATAACTTTCACCACCATCTTTTCTTGGGTCAGGCAACAAAAATTTTGAAATCTTAGATTTTCTAAAGGTGAAAAACTGGTTTTCAAACACTTAGAAATTTCCCAAGGAGTTACTTTTTGGCACTTTTACAAATTTTCATTTGTAAAATGGTCCCTCCTCTTCGCAACACATTCCTTTACATATCAGCAAGCAAGCCTCACAGCTCCCTCCTGCCTTCTCTTCTTCAGACTTCAATGGCATCACACCAGAGGTGAGGATGTAATTTGGCCCATTCACACCTGTCTCTCTTAGCCTTCCCTTTCAGGTCTTCCCTTGCATGAAGAATTTTTCTGGTTTTCTCTGCTTTAACAGTGCATGGGGTGTTCCCCTTGCTTCTCCAATGTGTGTCTGACACAGCTGTGCCTTGGGAAACTGCATTTAAAGAGAATGATATTTGCCCATTTACATCGATTGGGGGACTGAAAGGTTCTAACAAACCCTATTCTAAAATCAATTTTTCTGATTTAAAGGGCCCCTGCTGTATTCCAATAATGAGAATAAAATATCACATTTCACCAAAATCCTATTATACTGTCATGAATATCCCATAACACTTTCAAGAACCAGGTGGGGGTTCTCTATGGCCTCTTCTTTATTGATGGGCAATCATCCTTCCTAAAGGTTCAGTTTGAACAAGGTCTCAAGAAGCCCGGATCCTTCCCCGCGGTGCACTGAAGCTCTGTGGTTCCTCCTGAGCTGCATCCACCCTGGTGATGCCTGTCAGCTCAGATCCCCCTCCACACTGCACCAAGTGGGCAACTGAAGATCCTCAAGAGGTGCCTATCAACCTACAGAATCAGGCTCAGAAGAGAGAGCTGACATCCATGGCTGCTTTCCTGCAGATGCTCAAGAATGTTCAGAAAAAGGCTGCAGCCTTTTCTCCCAAGGACTGGCTCTTTGGGTCAACTTGGGCAACACTGTCATTTTTCCTCCATGTCCTCAATCTAGTAATTTTTACCAACAGCCCCAGGAAGGTGAGGAACTCTCATTTAATGGACACACACATGGCGATGCCAGTCCTAAGAGGTGTATGCATATTCATCCCTCCTTTCCAGATTTGTCAGAGACCCCAAATCAAGGCTCAGACATTTCAGCATTGCCAGAGAGGGAAAGAGGAGAAGCAGAAATAAAATCTGAATCAAAACTTCTGAAAAGTTGAGGAGGATAAAAATCTTGAGTCTAGATCCAGGAATAAATTTTACAGCTGGCACCTGTTTGCCTTCATTACAAACGAAATGCAAAGCTCTGATTACAACACAAGCCTCAAGGCACTTAAAAGCTAACTGTGGATCAAACTTTTCAGATGAAGGCATGTTCTATTCCTTCAAATTAGTTCCTGCTTTCTCCAGATGGTCTCTCCCATCACTTTTCTAAGCTAAAATAAGTGTGTTGAGGAATCCTTCTGGGTTGTCTTCCCACCTTTTATTTCAAAGATACTGCTATTTCTTCCACTCCTTTCAGAAAGAATTGGAAAGGTGGGGCCCTTCAGCAGTACCTTATTAATTTAAAAACATTAACTAAAGCACCAGAAATTCCACCTGAATGTAGAAAGACACTTTTAAACTATGAGAGTGGTCAAACACTGGAACGGGTTGCCCAGACAGGTTGCAGAGTCTCTATCTGTGGAAATACTCAAAACCCAACTGGATACGGTCCTGGGCAGCCTGCTCCAGCTAATACTGCTTGAAAAATAGTGTCAGACATCATGGTCTGAGGAAGTCCCTTCTAAACCCAACCGTTCTGTAATTCATTCATCATCTCAGGGTTCTGCTTCGCTGAAATTTGGCATTATGCAGCAGTTTTCACAAAAAGTTATGGAATACGGAACATCTTTACTAAGAAAGGACCCAACCTGCAAAACTTATTAAAAAAGAAAAAAACCCTACTAAATGGATACGCTGAATATGTGATGGCTGCACAGTATGTTAATGCAAGGAAATGCTAGAACTATATGGCACAGTCTTCATCTTATTCCTTAAATAACAAGATATATTGTGTCACTCACTTTTCTTCATAACTTATGCAGCATACAGAACGAGTGAGGCAAGATTCCTCAGCTCCATGACTTATCTGTGCCTTATCAAACCTTAATATTCTCCTAGTGTAGTTTGATCTTTCCTTCCTTATTCCTTTTTTCCTTTGTCTTTCTTTCTCCCTTCCTTCTCCCTCCTTCCTTTTCCTTACTTCTTTTTTTTTTTTTTTTTAATTCCTTCCCCTTTCTCACTCACTTCCTTTCTTCAAAAAAACCCCAATGAAAACCCAACTAAAATGCTGATAAAAAGAATAAAATGACATTTTTGGAACCTATAGTTCAGATTTAAAAGGCTGCCTGAGGGGTTACCATGGACAACTCCCATTTATTTACTTGCTAATTTCAACAAAAAAACTTTTTTTTACTCTATTGACAGAGCTAGAAGAAGTGGATTTCCTGCTCCCTACAAACATAGAAAGCCTCTGGTCTTCTTTGTGGGGAGAGAAGCTCCAACCTGCCTTTGTATTTATTGGTGTTTCATTGTGTGTTGCAAGTATAACCTTTTCCGTGGTGAGAGATGACTGTGCTAAGACCATACCTGAATAAGACCGGCCACTTCTCCACTTGGAAAGGTGTTACCCCACACAGTAACAACTTGAATAGTATGTGACATGGGGATGTTATTCACCAAACCCTTTGATATCTAAATAATAATCTACAATGATCCCAGAAGTAATAGCAACTGCCCCCATGCAGATAAATACCTCCCCTCCCTTGCTTATCACAAACATGGGTTTCCAAGTTTCCCCTGCCAAATAAGCGCAGCTGGTCTTTCTGTTGAAGTGTACCACTCTGACACACCGAGCATCCTGGGACACACTCACAAACCTCCTGAAAGGCTTCCACAAATCTTTCAGGAGCGGCAAATACAGGAAGAGAAGAACGACCCCTGGCTGCCATTTCTGTCAGGTAACCAGAAACCTGAAAGTTGCTCCAGAGAAAACTGAACCTCTTTTGGGACTGCCAGACACTGCCAGACCTCACTCTATCTGGCAGACTTCGATAATTTGTTCTGCCATCTGCCATTGCATGGGATTCCCTCTGCTCCATGGCCTGATCCTGCAGGCTCAGAGGGGTTGATGGACTAAATTACAGCTGCAAGTGCATACATAGTGGGTTTCACATGGAATTGGCTGGAACCAGGTGGGAAAAGAGGAGGGACACAGCAAGCAGTGTGCTGGTAACAGATAACCTGGGCTTGCCAGCCTGGCTGCTTCCACCTGCCCTCAGTGGAGGAGACGAGCGTGTTATCTTCCAGCTGCACATGCCTAACAACCACTTACAGTGATCTGAGGGGAGATTCAGGTGCATGCACACAAACCCAGAGTACTTCCCGTCTTTTCAAGATTCTAAATCAAATGAATTTATCTGCTCCCAAGAAGAGAAATAAAATGGGAGGAGTTCACTGTGCTGCTACTCATTCCTCTCTCAAAGAAGTCCCACCCATGGTCAGGGTGCTTCACAGGGCTTTTCTCAGCTGGCTTTTCTTCAGCAGGAATCGCAAATGCGTCTTTCCAGCGGTTTCTCCCAAAAATCCAATGGAAGAAAAGAGTGGGTACAAGTATCCTGGGTGCAAATATATGCCTGGATCTCTTGCAGTTTTTCATACACGTGATAGGACAATATTGGCTTCTTTGAACACCAAGGATCATCACATAATCCATAGACTTGTCTCACCTCCAGCACAGATACGCTGCCATCCAGAGTCTAGCACACCTCACACCTCCACTGACCCATGCTGTGTAGCCCCAACATAGAGAACTAAAACTTTCATTTCTTCCCCTCTATACCTCCCTTCCACATATGACCCACACCCAACCTCAAAAGGCACAAAAGCACTGGACATGTTCCTTGATCGCAAGGCCCTCACTCCACACTTCTCCCTTCCCTAAAGCCTCACCTAAAGTAAAGCAGGAGATTTTCCAGCTCCTCACTTCTCACTTCCTGACCTCATTACATCATGGACTGCAAGGATATTGTTTCTAATACTGTATATAACAGCTGCTCTAAACTAAAAAAGCAGCAAGAATCATCACGCATTGCTGGCTTTTAGACAGAACTTATCTGCAAATAAAACAGACAATGTGGCTGTGTGCCCATTTGGGGCCTTTTGTTTCATGGCTGATTATTTAATTTCAAGTGCCCTGAGTGTCCAAGGCATTTACCACAAATGAATGAAGATTCAGCTCCTCTGTGTCAGGAATATACAAGCTCAAATCAACAGGATACAATGAGTGAAGGTCATGAACAAGCAAGGGGCTAAGCAGTAGCACGAGTGGGTGGTTAAAGGCAGATCATTATTACCCAGCAAGGCCTGGACATAAAATAATGGCTTCTGTTCATTCTGCTCTGGCGGGGCTTTATTAGCTCTTTCTCTTCCCGTTGGCAAAAGAGCGAGGATGAGTTCACCTGGTTTCTCTGACTGAGGTTTGGCAAGTAGTTTCCCGAACAAGCTTGGGGATAGTGCTGCAAGCAGTAAAGAGGGGACCCATGGATGATGAAAAGGTTAAGGAGGATATCCCTGCTGTCACACAGGAACCAAACTCAATTGCCCTTGACTCTACACCATTCAGGGGCAGAGAGTGGACAAGCCCAAACAGCGACAGTCTAAGCCCAGACCCCATTGTTCACTGCAAACATGGTGCTGCAGAGAGAAGCAGGCTGGAAAAAGGTTGCAGGACTTCCAAACCGAGGGCAAGGGGTTGGAACTGGAGTTGCCAGATACGATTTGGTCTGGCTGTCAAAATTCATCCATGGTAATGGAAGTCCTTCCACCTTTTCCATAGGTGCTGAGGGAGTCCTCCATCAGTCTGAAGCTCAGTCTGAATTTCCTTTATCGTGTGATCTAGCTGAGTCAGGTGTGTCCAACTCATTTCCTATGGAGTGGCACAGCCCATGCTTTCTGAATAACCCATGGTCTGCAACTGCAGGTGCTCGCTAAGAATACAGGTTTTCTACTTATCCGTGCTTACTTTTTCTGAATCTCTGTGGGCCATGAATGTTACAGCTTTCACCAGTACATTTTGGTCCTTATCAGTTAAAAATAGAGAAAAGAAAAAAAAATAATTTCCAAAACATTTTTGTCTAAATTTGCCTGCCAGTCACAATTCTCTACTCAAAAAGCTCTCTGGCACAGCACTAGAAAAGCTATAAGCTGCAGAGCTGCATTATTCAGTTTTCTCCATCTCTAGATGTATTATTTAACTTCTTGGCAATAATGTCAGGGACATAATCCAATCAAAATGCAGAGAAACAAAAGAACCCAAAATTTCAGTACAGCTCAGATTGGTTTTCAGGGCTTACTTTATAGAAACTGGAAGAAAAAAATCAAGAAGAAAAGCATGTTTAACATTACCAGTGTAGAGATGACACAGCAGGCACACACTTATGGAGGCAAATCCGGAACCCTCTTCCAGCAGGAAATCTTTAGCTAATGGTACCAATGTAAAACTCCCCTGGCTGCTGCTTGCCCCCTCCATGATTCAACAACACTCACCCACTTGCCTCCTTGTCAGGTTAAAAGAGAAATTTCTCAAAGAGAAATTTATAGAGTGACCAACCTCATTTGCATGCCCCACTACTCAGCTTCCCTGGGGCAGGATAAATTTCTTTTCACAGGTGTCCATGAGGCTGACTTACCCAGAATGATGTCCCCATGGGTGAGATATCCTGAACATAAACTACCCATTCCCAGCACACTCCCTGGTTGTGTTTGCCACCCGAATCCCGCTTGTATTTGGCCTTAGTTCTCTCTTATATTCGTTTGTTCTTGCTGCAAGATCATCAGGGTAGGAATGTTGCTCTATTTCATAGAGGTAAAATGCCCACAAGGAATAACAAGAAGAAGGAGAATCAATGTTTATAGTTTACAAGGTGCCTTGAAATTTTGAGATTAAAGGTCCTTTTTGCTGTTGTTCTAAAGTATGCTCTTAAACAAATAACCTGCTGTTCTCATATACCAGAATACATCCTTTTCCCTCTATTATTATTATTACTCTAAAAATGTTAAATGGCCCTTCATTTTCTTCAAGGATCAAAAGATCTTATGACAAATACCAATTTGTTCCTGACGCTGAGGAGCAAGCACAGAGAAACAAAGTACACACAAGTCCGTGGCTGAGACACAAAAATAGATGCCCCTGATCCCATCCTTCACTCCAAGATGTGCTTCATCACTGCCCAAGGAGCACGCATTAAACGTGGGGTGGCAAAGGCTTTGAAAGTGCAAAGAACAAGACTGACTGGAGAATGGGTGAGAGGATTTGCTGCAAGGGTGAAAACACTGCAGAACAGATGATGCCACCAAGCAAAGATTTCTCTGACAGGGAGCGTGTCTGCATTCCCCTAATCAGGCTGAAAGGGAGGGGGGATATTTTCCTGGCTGATGCTGACTAGCTCAGAGGTTATATATTTACAACAATTTTTATATTCTCAGACCTTTAAGATCATAAAACATGCGCTCTGTATGGCACTGCATTACAGTTAGATGTCTTGGGTTTCAGAGGGAGGCGTATAGGAATAAAAATCCCTCTCCACACACTGAGCAAGTCCAAAGCAACCTGTCTACTCAACAAGAAAAGCTCTTAAAAATGCAGTACGGTCATTTGATATAGAAAAGTTCAAAGAAATGGCAGTAGACCGAATATAACTTTAATACAACAATCTCCAGCCATCACCTTTTTGTGAATCTTTTAACAACTTTGAGACTGCAGAGCAGTGCCTGACAAAGCCTCCATTCCAGCACAACCAGTGAGTCTCATCAGATTTTTCCCAGTTCAGAACTTCTCACATATTTGGTCCCCACGCTACACATTAGTGTGGCATAGAGATGACTGCAAAGGTGAAATTGCATTTTAGAAACTCAAACTGCCTAAAACCCTTCTGGAATTACTTTTGGATACCAAATACAGTCTGGATTCATGGGGTTATCATCTGAATGCAAAGAAAGAGTGCTTCAAACAGTATCTTTCTCACTGGTGCTGGTGGGATGGTGGAAGAGAACTTATTTGGAAACCAGCCAAATCTTAAACAGCTGAGAAACATGCTTCACACCTGCTAAGACCCATGCTATGTCAGGGTTGCAGGACACCAGACCCCTAAAACTCAGGGAGGACTGTAGCAAGGAGCAGGATCATATGAACAAGCTCCTTGAAGGGTAGGATGGCAGGGAAAGCTGCGGGTGGATAGTGTGCTTAAAAAGCCCCAGCATACCTGCTCTCCCTCCAGGGACTCACACAAGCATCTGAACAAGGATGGGGTGACTGTGACAGTGCCACATCCTGGGACACATCTCCCAGGCCCATAGTTCCCAGCCCTTGGGGCAGGTGCAGGGCAGCCGGGCAGGCAGCACTAGGTCCCCCTGCCTGGCCCAGGGGAGGTGAGAGGGTGCTGCTCCCGGCCCTTGCTCCGGGGATGCAAATGCCACGGGAAGCGATGCCGCGCATTCCCATTTGTCACCGGGGCCGGCATTAACAGAATGTTTAAAAGTCATGATGTCATCGCTATTAATCAGGGCCCTGCTGGGCCACGCTCCAGTGCTGCATATTAATCACCAGCGGCCCCGGGACTCGCTTATCTAGAGAGGCTAAGTTTAGATCCATAAAACATGATTTATTTTTAAAAGTAGCATTATTAAAGATGAGCTACAGCCTCGTTTGCACTCCTGCTGGAGTCTCCTTTAGGAAAAGGTTGGTATTTTCAAGTTGGTACGGAAACCGTCCTTATTATTTTGAGCTTGAGGAAACTATCAGGTGTGAGACTGGCCTTTGAAAGTCTTGGAAATCTTCCCTAGAAAGAAGAACTATCCCAGAACCCCATCAGTCACTCACACAGAGTCAACTTGAGGAAAAAATCCCATTTGAATCACTTTCAACTACAGATGGGACAGGGCTAATGCCTCAGCAAGAGGACCTGCTAATGTTGGAAGGCTGGTTTGATGTAGACCTGAGTGTCTCTGAGATGGTAGCAAATGGCAGTGTCCCATACCATATGCCTGGCTATGGCCTTTACAAATAGATGAGCCTGTTGAATACTGGCCCATAACCAACATCGAGCATATTAACTTATTTTTTGTGCTTTGCAAAATGCTTCTGTTGAATTAACACTGTAATCCACTGATCCACACAAATGAATTCGTAAAAACCTGCTGCACTCAAATTTATATGAGTTTAACTATAGTGATTTTAACAATCACTTCATCTCTGGTTCAATGCACACACGGGAACTGTACCAGTTTAATAAAATCATTTTCTGAAACGGTCTGCTAAATTTTATTTGACTCCTTGCTCATCTGCTCGTACTTTGGATTAAAGAGGTTCTGGTACCAGTTTGGTGTACACGGGTGACAATGACATGGGTTTCCCCAGCCGAAACCAAGAGACTCCACCAACCTGTTCCAGCAGTTGAACTGTGTTCCTAAGTCAACCCACTTAAAATCAGTTCAAATCCCATGTGCAGGGCCAAACCAAGAGATCTGGCAGACAGAGTAGGAGAGCGGAAAACCTCACCGGGACAAGACGCAGGACATTCATTCCACTGGCAAGGGAGGACTTACTCCTTTACTGCCCACAACAGCCATCACCAATGATCACAGTACTGTCTCAAAGGAACCACAGCGTGATACCACATGGCTGCAGGAGCCATACTTGGACCTGTGTCATTGCCAGATCATCTGGTCCCACTGGGTTAGCTGTCATTAAGGGAGAAGGGCCAAGACCAGTCCTACTTTTCTCTGGTGACAACTGCCTGAACCCTGATGTCCCACAGGCACTATCATGCTGCTCTTGCCACCAAAACGGGTGAGTGCTGAGTCATTTGACAGCTTCACAGCTCCCAGGCTAGTGACACAGCTTCTTGTCCTGCCTTCTTGGCCACACCATCACCTCAGGCAGGGCTGTGCGGTGAAGCTCATTCAAATGAGCACAGAGCACCTTACTCATATAGAGAGAGATGTAACATGGCGATCAGTCATGTGGACAAGCCTCGGAATCCTATCTGACAGCATCAGGGGAGTCAGCAGACCACAACATTCATCAAAGTGCTTAAATATGAAAGTGCTTGGCTATTCACTGTCATCTCAAAGGAGCCAGTTTGGCCTGCCAGTCTATAGTCAATGGAGAAACAAACCCTCATGGCTAAGCTGCTCGTTCAACCTATCCCTCTCCCTTCGGGTCAGGCTTTTGATAAACGTGGACTCACAAACTGCTCTTTCCCATTGCCTGCCTGTGAATTCTGCAAGTTTGGAGATCTTGACTGCCCTCTGAAACCCAAGAGCCGGAGTCTCACACAATGCTACTGCAGAGGGCTCCTGCAGCCATGTGTGCTGCCAGCAGGGCCAGGGAATGGGAGAAAGACTCATGGAACATCTTAAATGACAAAGTCAAGTTGCAGTCGCCTGTTACCTGTATCTAATGTAATGAATCCAGACGCTGCAAATAACAAACACAATTACCATGGCCCTTACCAGCACATCCCTCTGTGAGGCAGGACCATAATATAATTCCCCTACCTCAGAGTTTCTGGAGCTGAGCTCACTTTGGAGGGCTTGCCCTGGCTGACACAGCTATGTTTTCTGGAGAGTCTTTACAAAGTTCAAACTAGGGAAGTGAAGACATTAAGTTTAAACAGATGTGATGGGCTTTTTGTTTCTTCCTTTTTTTCTTTTTGGCTCGCTATCTTTTGTGATCCAAAGCAAAGGACATAGACTGAAGGGGGAAAGTCTGCAAGGAGACAAAGTCTAAGCCTTCGAAGCTCTGCTTTTCCTACTAGTGTGAGTAGAAGTTGAGTGTCCACCCCAGACTGCCTGCCCTTGGCAGAATGGCATTAACAGAAGCAATGACAACTCCAGAGGTGCTTCTCAGACAAAAGAAACAGGATCAGCAATTTCCTCACCAAGTTTGACTAGACAGCTCTCAAATGGGGCAAACACAGGGCTTTGGTTCAGCTTCCCCACCAGAAAACACCAAACCTACACCCCTGTCTACCTCCTTTTCTACTTGTTATTGGCTCTGATGCCTTATATGGGGCAAGCTGTATGAGGGACTTTACCCCAAAAAAGGCAATTTCTCTGCCATCCACTCCTGTACATCTCCTCTCTCCTATTCAAATCCCCTGGGAACCATGCTATTTAAATCTCTATTTTACTGTGGTTGGCTCATCATGTTCCTCTGCTCATTAGGCTGGCAGCACAAGCGCAGCAGCGTTTGCACTTCAGCATGAGAATTTCTGCTGTGAGGTACGACTGTCATCCACTTGCCTGGACATGTTGTTCTTAAAAATAGCTTCATCCCTGTTTTCTCTCTCTCTAAAATAACAGGCACTCTCTCTACCTGAACTTTGATCACTTAAATTCCCTTCTCAGATCCTCACAACCACTCCCTCAGTCTCCTCTTTTCTACATAAATTATTACTGCTAAAATTCTTTTTTGCCAAGCCACCAGCCCATCTCAAACCTTCCACTGATTTCCTTCCTCCTCAGGTCTCTGAAGGTCAGAGGATGAGTGCTGCTTACCCCACACCCATATTGGGTTTCCTGTGATGAACAGCTTAACCATAGCCCGTCACTGACATCGAATGGTCACAGCTGGCTGTGGAACTGGATGAGGACACGTAAGCTGGGTGTGCAAGATGTGGTATTCCCTACTCATAACTAGAGCGTGCCTACAAGGGAGAATCCCACTTCAGACTGAGCCAAATAACTTATTCTCCCTGGAGCAGGTTCATCCTGCACGTCATAGGGAGAAGAAGCAATTATAACAGCTCCTCATATTGAGGGATCTCAGTGCAATACGTAGGCAGGCTGGGGCTGGGTGTTTGCCTACACCAACAGAGAAACCACAATAAGTGATGCAGAACTGCAGCAGCGTGCATGTCACCTTCCTGTCCTCCTCATCTCATCCTTTCAGACTCCACCACATCCCATACCCACAATGCCCGAAACACCTCTACTGCACAAATAATGTAGAAGCAGATGAGAGGCAGTGCTTCTCTCAGCATGGGGGAGAGGCTTTCTGGGTTGAGATGCTGACTGCAGCTGTGTGCTACTGCTGGCTCCCTTCATCCTCTTGGACAATCCAAGTAAACCAGAAAGATTGTATATCCCCACTGCTATAACGGGGAATTGGGACTTCATTATCTTGTGGAATTGGTGATGAAACACAGTATCTCTACACATCCCAGGGCTCCTGAGCACGGTACACACCAAAGCCTTACTAACTGTTTATTATTAAGATCTAAAAATCAGTCATGTGCCTTTGTAACTCCTGTTCTCAGTTGATGAGAGGAGGCCCCAGAGGGAAGAGAAAACATTTTCTAGGGAAGAAGCTTTTAACATCAGAAGGCAGGAAACCAAACAGTGCTCCTCGTGCCTCTGCTTTGCATGATGGGTGCAGCATTTGCCCTGTGCAAGCATGGTGGAAGGAGCAGGCTGTTTGGCTGGCCCCAGGTGGGTAGGGAATGCCGGGCAGCTGCTCACTGCTACAGAGCAGGCAGCAGCACCAGGGAGGGGACAGAACAAATTCTTGCAGCCATCCTAGCCCACAGATCACCCACCACCCAAACTGTGGGGGGAAAAATTGTGGAAACAAGGTCCATACCAAAATTTGAGCTACCCAGTTATAATTTAATTTCCCTTGGGACTGAGGTGGTGTCCTTTGAAGTTCTCAGCAGTGTCTGGTTGCATAATCTGGGCCAACAGGCAGGAACATCCAGCCCCCAAGAATCTGCCATTTCGTGCCCTGTGCCCTGCCAAGGGAAAGGATGTTCCTGTCCCTCCAAATGCATAACTCACGAGATAAGAGCAAACAGGCCCTTTACCAAATGCTTTGGACATTGTTTCTTATCACCTGGCATCCTGAAATATAATTTCTAAATCTGAGAAAAGCAGCTACCAAACCATCTCTTTCTGATTTGGTAATGATTTAAATACTCAATTCAAGCATAAATGGCTACAGCTTATTTAAGTGATCTGACAATCTTGCTTGTGTAAACTCTTCAAGGAGAACAACTTCTAGTGGCTCCAAAAACAGCTTCAGTTTACATATGCCCTTCTTTTTTTCCTCTCTCTAATGGCATTTATTTTTTTCTCAAAATCAAAAGGGTCAGGCCAGGAGTGTCCATGCTGTACCCAGAAAGTCGGAATATCTGACCATGTCACCATGCTTAATCAGTCTCCTGCTGGCACCCACTGTGGATCCAGTGCTTCCGTAGCTTCACCACAGCACATCTGCACATCTTGCAGAATGGGCACTGAGCAATGCAGAAGCGCCAGCAAAGTGCTGCAATGCGTGAAGGGATCTGAATGTATAATGTATTGCACTGTGTTTTGATGGATTCTCTTCCTCAAATGGATGCAATAGTTTCACTAGCTCAGCTCCAGGACCCAAATTCATGGACAAGCATTGTCTGTGCTGTCCAGTGCCACCTGACAGGGTTCCCTGAAGTTGTATTTAAGATTAAACCACTAAGTGCGTTACTATGATGCAAAGCCTTCCAGGTCCCTAGCTAGGTGAAAATACTCTTTAGTTCTATGACTGTATCAAATCAGGGTTGCTATGAAATGTGAGACTGAATGATGGCAGAAGCGTATATCTGCAATTGCTTCCTTGCTGAGAGACAAATCAGGAAAACATGGCTGTGACAGATCCAAGGACCAGGTCAGAGGAGACCACAAGAGGTAGAGGGATCCTTTCCCAATCGGCACCTCACTCCACAAGTGAAAGAATTTAAATCTTTGCTTGGAATATTTTCCTTTGGTTTCCGGTTACATTTCTTTAGAAGGCAGATCTAATGAAAACACAGGAGAGACTGTTCTTTGTGGCCACAAGGTTAATAAGAGTGGAACATAGGAGCAGCAGGAGCTGCAGGAAGAATAATTCCTTTTAAAGCTGGAGATGGGAAGCCTATAGGTGGTAAGTGTGACATTTCCGCACGGAGGAGGCCAGCTTAATTACCTACAATTCAAAGGTAGAAAGTTATACATTAAGGCAGGCAAAAAGAAAGTGGTGGGAGAGGACAGACTTTGGCTGCTCATGAAGATTTAACATCATTAACTCTCCAGCTTCCAAGAATGTTCCTGTGTTTTTTTCACTGGCCAAATACCAACACAGCTAATTGCATTTGTGTTACCTGCAGTTCAGTGAGAAATGGTCTCTTTCTTATTGCCTGCGCTGTTGTGTAGTACAGGAACACACAGCAATACCAAGCAGAGTGGCTCTACTTCATTTGTAGGTAAAACAGTTCCTGTGTGCATTAAGCTTGGCTCAGCAAGACACACAAGACATCACCAAGGGGCTGGAGCTGCTGTTATTCAAATGGCAGTCAGTTCTGGCATGATGACAGGGACAGCATCCACAGGTGCTAAGTGCCTGAAAGTTATTTGGCAGAGCTTGCATTACTGAGTAGTGCTGGTAATCATAATATCTGGCCAACTGAATATGAGTCACCTATTCACCTACTCAGTATTTGTGTATGCTACCAATAGACATATGGTTTACAGCAAACTAGGGAACAGACACTGCTGCACACTCATTGCTTCATCTTTCCCAGCATTCGCTGATACATTCTCAGTTGAGACTAACACAGGCCAAACTTCCTTTCCAACATACCACTAAAAAGGCTATATTCTGACAGCTGTTGTTATTGCCTTAATCTCTTCTCTGTTGCTCATGCCTGATAAAACGAGGAAGTAGTGGCCAACTCTGAGTTATCAGGCTCCCAAAGTTAGACAAACTGAAAGAATCAAGACTGGGTTGCCAGATGCATTTTCTTGTGCAATGAAATCAGCGTAAGAGCCTCCCATCACCTTGTCCTCCTGTCTGAATGCTATTTGCATCTGTTCAGTTGTGCCAATACAAGTGATTGTGAGGCCACAGAAAATAAGACAGGTACAATTAGTTTAAAAAGCTTGTAACAAAACAGCATCATTTCCCCAAGTTGACTGATAGGATCCCCCTCCTCCAGCACTGATATTCATGGAGCAGAAAGGAGTGTTCCATCAAGAAAGCTCTTTCCCTCGGGTTTACGCCCGATCAGAATAGAGTGGGGAACCATTGCCCAGCCTGGGTTTAGTCCATAAAGTAGTTTCTTCTATTAGGGTAGACAGCAAGAGAGAAAGCAAAGGAAGAAAATCAACATTCACATGTGGATGGCAAAGAAAGCAAGACATTACATGGAGTCACCTAACATTTTGTTTGCAGGGCAGCATTTGGCTGAAGTCCTTCTGAGATGGGTCCCCTGCTGAACAAATGAGGGCCAACTGGTCCACCCCTCCTGTCCCTCCTGCACTTTTGCTGCTGGACACAAGGAACGTGCAGGAAGAGACACTGTATACCCATTATATTCACTATGTACAGCTCCTCAGTGGCACCAGGACAAACAGTCACTACCTGAAAACTGCCAAGAATCAAGTCTGATCAAACCTGCTTCCTTTGCTTTGCAATGTGACAGTAAAGACTGCTTCTGCTTGTGTCTGCTCTGAGCACCTCCTTCCATCACCACCTCTCAGCTGCTGTGAGACCAGGGCTGGGGGACCACTTTGACCCTCATGTGTCACTGTATTTTCTGGCTGGTAAAACCTTCTGTAAACAATGTGACCAGATGATCTCACAGACAGAGCAGCAACAGTGCTGAAACACCAGTCTGAGATGCAAAGGACAGGGGTCCTAGTGTAGAGGCGGCTCACAGGTGTGATCGGGAGCACTCAGGAGAGACCCCTTCCCTTCGAGCTGAACCAAGAAGCCACATCCACAGCATTAACAGGATGATGGTCCAGAAGGGCTCCAGGGTTTTGCCTTTAAATACTCTCTACTGTTACAAGCAAAAAAGCTGTCTTCCCCCTTTGTCTTTGCCCTCAAGCAAGAGGATTCAGGCAAGAACTCAAAGGTGAAATTTTCAGAAGTTGACATCTCTGAAGCAAGGATGGAAATCTCTGATTTCTGAACACCCTTTCTCACATCAGTCTTCATGCATTGGTCAAAGGTGATTAAAGCGGCAGATGTGGAGGGGCAAAAAACTTCAAGATTTGCAGTTTTATTATGGAAGGGCTGTGAGTCTCTTCATAGCTGAGGTTGTAATCAGTTTCCACTCTCAGCTCTGACTTAAATAACTCTTCATATGCATTCCTCTAACTTCAGCTCATAATTGCAGGGTTTCGTACTGAAACTAAAAAGACTGTTTTCCCCCCTTCCCTCCTCCTCACTGCAATTTGAAGAATTTGGACCTGTAATTCAAAGAGGTAGGCAATGCGAGACTGAACCTTTGCCAGACTAAATGTTTCCTTAGCTTCTTTCACTTGAGAAAACAAAGCTAAACAAGCCCCACCAAAAAACAGAGTTTTTTTCATCTCCCTAAATTACTCAACATTCAAATCTCTTTGAAAACATATGCATAGGCAACAGTTGCAGAAAATAAGGTGCAAGTCACAAAGTCATAAACAACCAATGCAGTTAGCTGTAATAAACTCAGCATTTATGTAGTTGGTATTCTGCTAGCCAAGACTATCTGGAAAACCTTCCAAAAGCTGAAATCACATGATCAAGGAGTTTTTATGGTTTTAGACAAAACAAAAATCTCCTAAAACACAGAAGACTCTTTTCCATTGAAGACATAGAAAATCATCAAAACACTTTCACACTTTCCACTTGCTCTGGAAGTAGCAATTTTCTGCATACGGAAAACACAAAATTCTTCCCATGCTGTACTAAAGCAGATTAGACTTTCCACTACTTTGGATCTGTTTTTTATTTCTAGAGGTTAAAGTTTTGGCCCCAATTATATGTGGAACCTAGTATTTTTGCTGTTTGCATAAACCTCCTGTTTGCACTGGATTCAATATAAAATACAATCCAGTTTATTCCTATGGAAGTGCCTCCACAAAAGTTAAAAAAGTATCCATTTCTGCAAGTCTTAAATCTCCCATTTTTTATACCAATTGCTGTTTTCAAATTTCTGCACGTGGCCAATTAACAAATATTTTTTTAAAATCATTAAAAAGGCAGAAATCAAGTACATTTGCTGTAGCAGAGAACATCATGTAGCAAAGAGCTGCTTATCTCCCATCTGTCTCTGACAGGCGTTCTGTAAGCCTTGAAGACACTTTGGTTGTTGGCAATTCATTCCCATAGACAGGGAAAATTCCAATAAGAAATAGGGAACTAGTCCAGATGCCCAAGCTGCAAGAGTGCAGAGCAGGGCAAGGGAGCAAGCGCAAAGGTGCACAGAGTGGAAAGGTGACGGGGCCAAACAAGGCTCTTAAGCAGCTCATGAATTAGCTTGTATAGAGTACCAGCAGAATTATGGGCCCCACACAAAGAAATTAAACCTTGCACAGGCTTCATTAACTTGAATTTAAAGATTACCATGACTTGCATCTGTAAATAGTTATGCACATGTGCAGTTTGGGTCACACATAGTTCTTCTGATGCCAGTAAGAGTTCACAAACTTCACACAACTTACATATGTATATGGGTACAGAAACCTCTGGACACTGCAGTTAAACCTCCCTTCTAGGCAACTAACAGCCAATAAATAGGTAACGGAAAAGGGAAGCCAATATATCTTGTTGTATGAGCTCTGATAAAATAAGAACTGGCTTACTGAACACCCTGGTGCATCTTCCACCCTTAATTCTGCCTGCTTGGTGGGCAATGACTGCCCATTTCTGAAAGACGCACTGCTAACCACCACAACCAGACATTAAAAAAATCACTGTCTACAGGAAAACAAATCCATGGAAGACATGACGTTTTCACATCATTCCTTCCTCCGGACGATTTAATCTGACATGTAAGTAATGTACTGGTCTGTTTTGATGAAATGGACACTCTGACCCTTTCTTTACACTTGCAGATTGATCGATTGTTTGTACCTGAACAATTATTCCTTAGCAAACAGGAAAAAAGGAAAACAAACCTTTCGGCCACAACATTTAATTTCTGCTAGCAACATTTCACAGATGTTACTTCCCTGTTTACTCAAAGGAACTTACATTTTGCTTTGTAAAATACTTTATGCTCCCATCCTCATTTCCATACTCTGCTGTAGGTAAAAATCTATTTCCTTTGAGTTCCTTAATTGAAATACATCTAATTCCACAGGCGCTTTCCAAGATTTGTTTACAGCAGAACTAGCCACTTAAAAAACAACAATGTTTTTTAAAGGAACATATTCCCTTATTCATAATGCAAACAACTCAGATTATTGTCAGAAGAAGTATTCTCAAATATGTCTGTCTTTTACCCTCTCACTGATAGCTTTTTGTGCTCCTCTCAGGCTGGACAATTAAAATCAGTGCAGCCATTTTCCTTTTTCTCTCCAGTGAATTTAAGTACCAGGCAACAGGGAAGTAGTTTTTGTTTTAAGAAAACCCTTTGCACTGGAACTTTCACCGAAAAAAAAAACCAACAAGCAAAACCAACCACCACCTTTTCTTTTTTTTTTTTTTTTCCTTTTTAAACAAAGCATAAATTCATCAGCCAAATAGGAATTGACAGCATTCCTTTAAAAAGCAAAATAAAGCTCGCCCCAGCTGGGCACTCACCAGGCTGCTATATTTATTTGTGTCTCACGTGCTGGGCCCATGTGCAATTCAGCTTCTCTTGATCTGAACAGGCTTGCTGTACTCTGTCTTTCCAAGTCCCCGCGGCACACTTAAGCTTTTCTCTGCCTCCCACTCTGTGTCACCCCTGTGCCACGGTGGAGCTGATCCAAGTGCCCAAGAGCAGCTCAGACTCCAGCACTGGCCCTGGCCCCAAACTCTGACAAAGCTCAAGCCCATCCTTGCCCCAGACCTCCAGAACTGCAAGCAAAGGCTGGAAATTGATACTCACCCTTCCAGAAATGCATCCTAGAGAAAATTCACAGGCCCTGCAGAGGTTTACCCAATCAATCATTCTTTACTTTGGCTGGCATAAGAAACTGAAAAATCTATAAGAATTCTAAAAAGCACTTTCAATTGTACTCTGACTCTGTTTCCTCATCACTTGGAGATATTTTTGGGATGAATTCTAGGTAGCCAAGTATCCTAGCTCATAAAGAGGAAACGTAACTGGTTTTTTTTCTTTTGAGGAGCTGAATTTCGTTCCCCTACCTGGTTTCACAACAGAAACTGACCCCTTCGCTATTAAAACATGCATTTTTGCTCCTGCCTGTGACCAGGCTTCTTCTGGTACTTCATTCTGACTAAAGTCTCTGGCTCAGGAGTAAGGATAAGAGCTATCATGTGGACTTAAAATGCCCTGCCTCTGTCCAAATGCGCAGAGACTAGAGATGCTCCTAAGAAGTTCCTATAGCTCTGAACTTTGTAGCTTGGAATTTTAAGGTAAATAGTCAGAAACCTCCATGTTCCTTAAAACATCAGAACACAAACCATAACTGTTGAGGATCTGTTCCTTGGGAAGTTCAATTGTTCATGGGTGGGACAGGCATGATCTGCAACTGGAGCCTTTTAGGATGTGTGGCATGACTTTGTATTAATTCCTGATATCTTTATTCTACTGGTAGAAGTTATTTCCCTTTCTCTCTTCCTTCTCTGAAGAATGTATTCATCAGCTGTGTGTGTGGCTGTCCATCTGCCCTCCCCTTCTCACAGTCTCAGGTTATCCCCATTTGAAGTAGACACAGCAAGACTTAATGAGCTTTCCTTATTACATCAATGCATTCATAACAGCTTCTGAACACCTGCCAGATTTATGACTGCTTCTCCAAATCAGCACACAGCATTTCCATTTGCCTTGTTTTAATGAAAGTCAAAGTAGACTGTCACCTACAAACTAAGGGCATGTTTCTGAAACAGAAGATGAAACAATGGGTCTCCTTGGTTTGTCTATATCAACTTTTCTAACAATCTTCAGTCTTATCAGCATCAGGCAATAAATTCAACTCCAGTACATTGTTCCTACTAAAAGCACTGCCCTGAAAAAGGAATGATGCAATTTAAAGAGAAGAGAGGAAAGAGAGAGAACTGTTGGTGGAGTTCATTACCTCTCTTGGGGATCAGTTCAGGTCCTTCTGAAAAGGGTTTTTGTTTTTTTATTTCATTACCATTTATATGCAGGTCGTCTGAGTGTGCGGGGTGGGGGGGTGTGAATTTCTGCTAAAAATCCTTTTTGACAATTGCTTTGTAGTTTCAACATTTGCAAACTACTAAACAAATTAAAATAGAAACAGAAAAAAGAATTAGGTCTTGAGCAGTCATCTGACATCCTATTTTAAGCCTGTTTCTGATGACATGCCCTCTGACATTTTTTATAATGTCAGTGACTTTTAAAATTAGAGTTCAATCAACTAATTTTCAGTGCTCTTATGCATTAGATTTCAATAAGATGAGTCTACTAAAGTTGTTTTAATCTCTGTTTTGTTTTTGGTTAGGTTTTTTTTTTTTTTGTTCTTATGCAATAAAGTGGCAAAGTGAACGAAAGGACATTTTGCCATCTGAAAAACTCCACCTTCGGTTAGCTATAGCCAGCAACCCAGTGAATGCTGTTCATTTCATGCTAGGTAAAAGCCTCTTAGTCAGGGTTTCACATGGTCTGTCTTTTGGGGAGGGTTTTATTCCTTTGTTTATCTGTCTCATAAGGCAAACATCTGTTCAAAATCAGGTAAACTCCAGTTGAAACTTTAACTACAGAAAAGCTACATTCAATTCAGAATAAATTCAGTTCGAAGAATCCATTCAGCAGAGCCCTTGCACAAATTATTCACCATAGGCAGAAAACTACAGGAAGAAAACTAAAACCGACAAATCTGTTTTACAGAAGTAAGCAAACGTTAAAATTTGCATTGTAACACGGGTAACTTTAAGACTGAAACGTTAAAAAGTTTCCATATAAAACAACATGGAAGCAAAAACAGGCGCTTGTTGTATTTCATGCATTTGTAATTTACTCTTTTTGCACAGTTGTGGCACTGTGGAACTGGATATTCAAAAGAGAAATTAAAAGAAAAATGCAAAAGTGAAGACACTTGAGAAGCCAATTCTGTTAGGGACCAGATCTTAATGTGGACTTACATCAACTGCAGGAGTGACCAGATCTGACACAGACAGTCAGGTTATTACTGGTTCTGATAGGTAAATCAAAGCAGAGCTGCAAGAAGTGGGCTGTTCAACTCCAACGAGCATTAAATGAGGAAAAAAAAAAAAATAAAAAGCAAAGCATCCATGAAGTTCATGCAATGTGAGGCAAGCCCAAAGGAATTCAAAAGACCAAGTAAACAAAACTGCTAACCAGTGACCCAGTGGGAGAAGGGCGGTTATGCAGCAGCTCTGATCCTCTGCCTCTGTGGCTCATCCAGCGCTTACAAACTTTGCCGTTGTACATACATAAACTTGGGGACAGATGAGGAGGGAAAGGAACAAGTGAGAGCGAAACACCAATACAGCAGCAAAAGCTCTGGAGCTGCAGACCCAAAGATAGAATCTCTTTGGTGATACAAATTTGCTTAATACCTGGAACCAGGGTGAAGTGGGATTATGAAAGCAGAGGGCAACTTTGGTGACGGTGAACAAGCAGCAATACAGTTCAAAACCCATACAAAGAGTAAGAAGTAAAACAAGAACATAAAAGTAAGAAGCTTTAATGAGACAGGCAGCAATACACACAGGAAACAAGCAGGGAGGCTCTGATGGAAGTGATTCTAAAGGAAACATGGAAAGCTGGCAATTTCTGAAAGAAACAACACTCAGAGACCCAATGCAAAGCGTCCTATTGCAGAAAGGCGGGATGGAAGGGAGCAGGACCTGACTAAATCATGAGCACTTTCTTGGGTTCATATGGAGGGAGCATGGACCGTAGGCTCAGCTACTACAGAGAGGGAGCATAAAAGGGTACAGGAATTCAACTGAAAAGTTATAAGCATCTCCTTCATTCACTAGCAGTGAGAAGGACAAAAAGAAAGTGTTAATCCAAAAGGGACAGCTGACAGTCTAAACACTGAATGATTTCTGGAGGCCAGTTCGTTAGGTAGATCAAGTGCAAGCATTTAACACTATGCTACTAATGCTAATGGCATGGAAGCCCAGGCTATGAAAGTCAAGAGAAAACCCCTGAGGAATGTGTATTCAAGCTGGCTGGTCCTGACAGACTTCTTCCTTTGAATACTTAAGAGAAGTGGCTGACGCAGCTCCAGTTCATGGAGAACATGAATCATAGAGAACAGAAAAGACTTAAGAAGTCTGGAAAGGGGAAACATGGTGCCTAGCTTTAAAAGATTATGCTAGGGAATTACAGACCACTCAGTTTAACTTCCATTCCAAGAAAAAATATTGAAACAAATAATCGAACTATGTGTAAGAAGCTAAAAGGATAAGTACGAAGAGATGAGTAACAGACCCTCTTGAATTGTCAGAAAGAAATTGTGTCAAGCCAATTTAATTTCTTTGTGTGACAGGTAATGGGCCTTGGGCAAAGGTGACAAGCAATAGATACCATATATCTTGACTTTTAGTAGGATTTGTGACACTGGTGCCTGTGATATTCTCTTCAGCAATCTCAGAAAACATGGTCTAGTACACTACTCAAGGGTAGATATAAAACCAGCGGCACAGCCTTACTCGGAGGGCAGCTCTCAGTGGTTTCTGTCAACCAGGGAAGCTGCACTGAGTAGGATGCCGCAGGGGTGTCTCTCAGGACAAATATGCTGGACATTATCCTCTAAGTGAACAATGGTGTGGAGTAGAGATCTGGCTTATAAATCATGCAGATGATACCTGAATGCTGAAAGCTGAAAGATAACATGAGAACTTAAGCAGATCTTTACAATGTGGAGAATCTCTCTTAAAAATTAAATTAATTCAAAAAAGATCAATTATAGCCTTTAACAAGAAGAAACGACCACATGGAAAGAAGATAAGGGAACAACTAAACAGTCAGAATTTCTTCAAATACAAACTAATTGTGGTGGGCAGAATGTAGTGATTTGCCAGCTGGACTTACATGAGCAGTATTATAACATTGCAAAAATGACAAATATGGACACAAAAGAAAATATCTGGACACATGATATCATCTTTCCACTTAACAAGAATTCAGTGGGATCATCTGTCATGCTGTATCCTATTTTGGGCATGACACTTTAAGAAAGATGCGGACCCAAGAAAAGAAATCCTAGAGGAGAATGAACAAGAACAGTTACAGCTCTAGAAAACACCTCTTTTGGGGAAAATTGCAAGTCATCAGAAGGGAAGACCGGGCAAGGCATGATAAGAATTTTCATGTATATAAAAGATTGCTTACAAAAGGGAAGAATCATTTGTTGTTCATGTCCACTGCAGATAGAACAAGGAGCAACTGGCTTAAATTCCAGAAAGAAAGATGCATGCTAACTAGCAAGCAGAATGAAAGCTCTGTTGGTAAGCATGGCAAAGTACTAGAAAGTCTGCTTGGGAAGGGCATAGGCTTCCCAGTACTGGACAGCTTTCAAACAAATCATATGGCAGAAATGACAGATGTACAGGTGACTATACATCAAGGTAGAGAGATTGGCTTGTGATGTTTTTAGAACTCTTTCAGTTCTAATTTTAAGACTCTTTGAAAATGTTCAGGTAAAAGCATTTTGAATGCTGGCAGCAACCTTGCTTTCCCCTAAAAATGATGTTTAAAAGATGCAATCAAAAAAAGGAACAAATGCGTCAGGGGTATTTCTTGAAATGTGTGTTCACTGCCACTGCTCTGCAGGATGAAATCACCAAACCTTTGCCTGATAAACTGTGTCATAGCAAGGGTTATATTGGCATCAATGAATATTCAAATAGTATTTATCAGAGAAAACTAAAACTTTTATTGTGACTTAAAGCCTGTTAACACTTGCTCTTATAAAGTCCCAAGCATCTGAGCAACATATTCCTAGAGAGAAGGCATAAGCTGATTTAGGTAAAACAAGAGAGACTGTGTGGGACTTATATTGAATGGGATATCTCAGATTTCCATTGTGCAGACTGTCTTCAAATATGTTGGTGGGTTAAGAGACATGCTGAGATCTGAAGGGAATACTTTTATGCACAATCTTCAAGTAATTGAATTAAATCACTCCTCCACACACCAAGTTTTCACAGAGGGAGCTAACAATAAATACACAAATATCTATATAAGGGCTTCATTAATATCACTCACATTTGGAGTTATATTTTTTTTCAGTCATCTCCAAATGCCACTGATTTTCTATAGCAACCCTTTCCAACTTCCTGACAACTAGGACAGCAGATTCTGCTAAGACATTTTACTTGGGAGGCTGAATGGTAAAAATACCTTACAATATTACATACTGGCAGAAAAAAACCCAAAGAAAAGATACAAGGACTCCCTGAACATCTCAGCCTTGGCCATATTGACCACCATAACTGGTCTACTCTGGCCTCCAATCGGGAGGCCTGGAGACACACCATCTACAACGCTGCCGATGCTTTTGAGAAAGCACGCAGGATCACCCTTGAGGAGAAAAGACAACGCAGAAAGAACCGTGCCTTGCAGAATATACCATCTAAGGAGTCTTTCTGCTGTGCCTTCTGCAATCGGACACGCCTATCTCGTATTGGCCTCTTTAGCCACCGTCGTGCTTGCAACAAACGTGGGTAGAGCCCTTCCCAAATCTTTGTTCGCGAAGCTTAGCCATGACTGACATGACTTGGCAGAAAAACTACCTTGTTGGTAGCAGGGACTGTCCCTGCAACTACAGTTCAACCTGGAAGCTACCAAGAGAACAGCTCTGCTTTCTAAGAGAGGGACATGGACTCCATTTTTTAGGGATGGGTAACTGAAACAAAGGGCCAGATTCCCAAAGCATTCATGGGCTCCTCAGGGCATACCTGCCTTTGTGGATCTGGCTTTATGTAACTTTGCTGCAGTTACATGAAAAGGCAGAGCATAGCTGAACCCACTGTCACCTGAGACATCCAAGAAGAGAGAGTTTCCATTAGTCCTGACACAGAAGCAGTGATCTCTCAGCTACTTCACCCCTACAGACTTCAGGAATGTAGCAAAAAGAAGGACAGAGGTACAGCTATGGCCTTCCCTTCCACAAAAGGACAGATTATGATTTACTAGACAGCAGACACTCTTGCAGCCAGATGGGACACTGGACCACAGAACAAATGAGAGAGCATCCCATTCACTGCTCTAGGAATTATGTGTGCTTTTAGCTTGGTTAAAAGCAATTTTAGGCAACTATCATTGCCAAATTTGAAGAGATTCTGGTTTCCAAAGGAAACCAAACCACTGCCAAGTGGTCTGAAAATAGAACAAGAGCTATGAGTGAGATCCAGCCTGGATGCATGGCCATGCCCTGTTCCTACCCTCAGCACCACTGAGAGGCAAGGAAAGCCAGGTAGGAGGGAAAGGCATTCCCCCACTCTTCCCACGTCCTCCTGCAACATCAACTGTGAGGTCTTGGCTGAGGTTGCTGGCTTGTGGCCTGTAGAACAGGGAGCATCTGAGATGGTGTGCCCAGCTCCTTCCTATCAGCAGCACCTCTGAGGGCTGCTCACACATGCTTGCAAGCCTTCCTGAGTACCCAAGATGCTACTGCTCCTGCCATTTCTCTTTGGTGCTCCAGTGTTTCCAGGATGTCTATATACCAGTGTGTTAGGGGCATTTGATCAGGATGGACACAGGTGGTTTCAAGGTTTCACAGCCACCAAGAACAGGCCATAGTGTTCTTCAGTACCTACAATGTGTGTTTGGTGGGAAAGAGCTACAGCACACGGTGCGTGCAACAGCTGCACTTCAGCAGCTGGAGACCCGACCAGAGAACAAACAGGGACTCAGAGACTTGCAGAATCGTGCAGGTGGGAAGGGATCTCTTGAGGTCTGTAGTCCAACTCCCTGCTCAAGGCATGGCCAGCTAGACCAGTATTGTCCCAGACTTGACTCAGAAAGCCGGGATGATTTTTGGCTTTAGTCCTCTGTACCAGTGCATTTCTTCTGTGCTCAGTGCTTATTTTTCTGTTTGCTTGACATGTGAGTGCTGTTCTACCTGGACTGGGAGCTGGCTTGCATCAGCATTTACCTATTTTGAAATCTTTGAGGGGGGGTTGGCTGAAATGTCATAGAAAAGAGAAGGTCCCATGATTTGCCTGGCATCCCTGAAACAATTTCATTTCCTTACACTGTAAGAGGTTTCCTGCTGAGCCACAAACACCTCCCATGGACACCCACTGTACAGAACAGGATTCATCTAGTCTAACATCTTACCTTCAAGATGGAATTCTATCATAAGCTCCCTTTATAGCCTACAAAGAAAGATCACAGGTCCAGACAACATTGAATCCCATCTTAAACTGGGTATTTCTGTTGAGTGGTTTGACCCATCTTTAGCCTCTTCCTTTCTGAGCCTCCCATGAAAAAGGAAATGATAATTCCCTGTTATTCCACGGGGGTATTAAATGTATCAATACAGTAAATATTTTCAGGCCTGCAGATATTAACCATGACTAAGAACACAGAAGAACCAGAGACAAAAACTACTGTGAGAACTTCTGCTCTTTCTTATTTATCCTGATCACCAAAGCTGGACAAAATATTTGCAGCAAAAATGTGGCAATGTTTCTCCATTAAATTTTGGCACATAGACATTTTTGATTAATTTGTTCCTTATGCAAACGTATTCAAAACAAAATTGATGAGAACATATTTCAGCCCGTGGACTAAACATAAAACTTTCCCCATGACTGGAGCAAATTAAAAATTTCAAATGTGAAATGAAATGTATTTATTTTTGGCAAACAAAGGGACAAAAAGACAGCATCCTCACAGATTTCTATTTCAATAAGTTGAAACGCAATGTCCAACCATAACTCTTCCAAGAATTCATATGCTCTTCAAAAGCTGGCTAGTAAATCACTTGCTATGACAAAGCAAAGTCAAATAATACTGGTAATTCTCCCTGATTGGATGAGTTCAGGCTGACAGGACTTTTATATTCACATACATTTTTTCATTGCTTAGTTCTGTGATTCTATAATCATAAACAAGATTTACCCAAGAAATGTTTCAGAAAGAAAAATAAGCAGAGTACTGAAAATTAGCCTTGCCGACACACAGGGAAAGGGAAGGTCATGAGATCGCCCACAGAATGAGAAAACCTCTAAAATCTTTTCATCACAGGGTGCTTGATGAGATTAGGAGAGGCAGGGATAACCTACTGGGTAGCAATGGTGGCCTGTCAGGTTTAAGACTGAGATTAGAGGCAGTAAGATAAAGAAAGAAATACCTGTACAAAGAAACACCTCCCTGCCTGCTACAGTAAGAATTATTCAGGTTTAATCTCAGGCCTTCTACAGAAGGTGCTGAAAAAAACCAGCTCTGAGCACCATCCTGCTGGAAGAGCTTGGTGCAGGGCCTGCAGCTGCCCTATTGCACTGCTGTTCTGGGGAAACAAACATTAGCAAATGCTGTTTTATGGAATTCATTTACCATAGTACTTTCTGATGACAGGCTGCTGGGGAGTAGAGTTATGACATCCAGAAACTGACAACAAGAGCAATAAAACCTGACATATATCATGAAAGCCAAGCTATGGTACTATGTGTAATTAACAGAGAGCGTAATTATTCACCTCAAGAAGGACTTTGATGGATGCCTCATAGTTAATTCTTTTTTCCTGTGTTTCATCTTCTCTTGTTCGCAGCACCTAGAAAGGCTAGCTTGCAACTTTCAGCTTTTTGCCCTGTTTCTTATTCAAAGATGTTGTATCTTTATGGCCTGTAGCCAGACTTGGATCAATCCCAGGCTGGATGCTTCATCTAACCCTGGAGGTGTTTAGTTTCAGGCCTAGGTTTTGGAGCTGACAGGGCATTATACCAGCATGGGCTGGACCATGCTAATGGTATGTGTATTAAAATTCCAAGCATGTATCACTCAGATGTTTTGAGGATCCTGAGTACAACCATACGCGTAAGAGCAATCTTCCTTTTCATGACAGCACCATGTTGCTCTTCCTTAGTGCCCACTGAACCCTGACACAAGTTACAGCTGGAAGAGGAGTGTTTATCTCCCCCAAATTCTTTGAATTGTCACAAAATCTGAACAGAAAATTGAGCATCGGGAAGTGTTTGAACAGTTGCCCAGTCCCAATAAGCTGCAGAGGAGGCACTCAAAAAGCTGCAGTACCATACACACAGTGGACTCGTTGGTGTTTGTTGGCGTGCACTGCTATTGCATGGGAGGAGAAGCAACTGGGGAGGATTTGGCTCAGGCTCTGAAAATCAGAGAGAAAAGCTGCTACTATACAAAATGTGATCATTTAAAAACATTGCAACCATGGGTAATTGATCTAGCTGATGCACTGGGGACTGGAGAGAAATTTAAGCTCACTCGCATGAATTTGAAGAGCTCCACCAGCCTTAAATGAAAGAGAAATTTGTAGCCTTGGGACAAAATGACTGAAGCCTTATCTAAAACCTATTGAAGGCAACTAGGATGATTCCATAGGCTTTTGGGGGCGTTGGATCAGACCCCAGATGGATGCAAACCTCTGAAGAACAGGATATATAATCTTAATGAAGGAAAAGAGACATTTTTAAAAGGCAGAAAAATGCGCAGTTGGGCTCTGTATGACTCAGTGATGAATGAGTATCCATATTGCATCATTTCATAAAGGAAGAGATGAAGGGAATACGAAAAAGAATCCAGAAGAGAAATAAAAGTTCCTCTGATAATCACAAACCCCTAGCCACTCTAGTTTGGGTACACAAGCTAAGACAGACCCCAGAATTTTTGTCAAATATATAAATATATAAATGCAAAGACAAAAAAAAACCATGTCAGAACTGCAGCACATATATTAAAACCAAGAGAGTCTGCACACCTAGAGAACAGAAAGGCAATGACATATACGTTTTTGTAGACACAGAGTGCAAAATAAATGGCTCAGACAGGCAAGCACAGCTCAACATTAATGGCTGTATTATTTTAAATTGGGTGACTGCAACGTGTTTCAGGGAAAAAACTGGGACTTGACAATGACATAGCCCAAGTCAGTAAAGAGTGGTGTGTGCTGTAAGTACTACAGAATCCTAAACAGACTACACAAATCCTCATATCTCCAAATTCCACTTTGATAAATTAATCACTCCCATGTGATGCCCATCTAAAAAAAAGGTACCATTCACCATAATGAGTAGGAAAGCTGAATTTAATAATAGGAAAAAAGCAAGCACTTATTGGTACAGAAGAACAATTTATAGTTTGAAAGAATTATGTGGTTGTAACTGAGAAGTCAAATATGCTATGGATGTGTATTGATTCACACAACCAAAATGAAGCCATAAAATCTGTATAGCATCTGATCAAAATCACTTAAGAAAGGACAGCTAAGATCTTAGCAGAAAAACAAAATTATTCTGAACAATAGACATAACACAGCCAGGTTTTGGAAGAAAAAAATTATCTTGGGCTCTAAGGTAGTGATTTTTAACACACCATTTGGAGACTATACAGTGAATTCAAACAAAGGCCATTTGGTACAAGTTCTGCTCCCAAGGTATTACAAAGAATAATTGCACAGATCTTTGAGGGATTACAAGTTGTCAGACTTTTAATGGATGATGTTTTAATTTGGGTACAGGGAAGTTAACACAAAGAAAGTCTTTGGCAAGTATTGCAGGAAGCCAGGAAGAGATGCCAAACCAGTAAATAAAATACTTGTGGTCTAAAACACTGTGGCCAGAGTTTGGGCAAACATGGCTTAACTGGAGTTCCAGATAAAATAAATGTAACAGCAGGTTGTTCACCTTACAATGTAAATTAGCTCTACAGAGATTTATGAATATGATAAACGGTATTTCATTATTCATTCCAATTTTAACTGGGGTCAATATGTCCTTAAGGAACTATTGGAAAAGTAAGCTACCTGCTATTGGGAGATTAATACAAACAAGGAAATCAACGGTTAAAGACGGTGACACTAATCCACCAGCTTTAAAATATCATAATGATGTTTTCTGAAAAGCTGTAATACGTGCTCATCTTACTTGTTTAGACTGAGATTTCGAAACAGAAGAGACAGAAACTACTGCCAGGCTGACAAAGGAGTGCTAGTAATTTTATTTGCTCCTCTAAACTTGCTTCAATCTAGATAAATACGAAAGATATCAAGAAAAGAGACTACAAAGCACTTCGAAGGGGTTGTAAAAAATCTTTTGCCTAATTTTCACAGATACTAAGCATTAGCTTGAGTTGGAAATGCAGACAGTAAGCACCTTGCAAAATCAGTCCATTTGTCTTTGGCATCGTCTACAACTTCATAGATAAAGCTGATGCTCTTTTACCAGGGAAGAATTCAAAGGCACAAATTGCTGTTTGATGCTCAGTGTCTAATGCACAGAGCTATGTTCCCAGCTGCAAGCTGAAGGTTTAAAAATTTTCCTTATTTTTATTTGGACTGTAATTGGATTAAAAAGTGCACAGCAAACACTGCTATCACAGCAATGAAAAGTGGGTAGCACTAACACACTGAACCGTGTTTTCTGATATATTCAAAACACATACAGTAAAGATTGTATCAGCAAAAACAGAAATGTGGCTGTCTATGGTATGGGATGCAGCAACTGTTTTGCAGTGCTGAAGCAGTCTGCAACAAAAGAAGAGACAGACATTTTAACCGCAAAGAGAAAAAAATCAGAAAGTAGTGTGCGATCACTTGTACTGGAATTTGGTAAAGATATTGAGGTTAACATCCCTGCTTTTATAGGAAATATCACTATGATCTCTAACGGTAACAAATGACCCACACCTTATTTTTATATGCTATCTGAAGGATTATTCCTCCATCAGCACTGGGATGCATATGCCTCAGCAGAGCACTTGATCAGTCTTGGCTCATAGAACTTGCCTTCATGAAGTGCCTACCAGTTCTAGGGGTTCTCATTTTGGGCAGCAGACCCCACCCTACACTCTGGGTCGGAGAGATCTATCGCCATCCCCGTACTAGGTGATACGGTTTTGTGTCATAACATATTGTGCCTTTAGAGGTAGGTCAAAGGAAGCAGTAACTGAGGTTTAAAGTTGGCAGCATTCACAAGAAACGTGAATTTAGCAGCTTTCAACAAATGGCCATAGCACAGAAGACAGAAAATATGGTATCTGTTTGTCAGACTCATAGGACTGTGATAACAAGATGTGCAGTAAGTATTAACTGCTCTCTGTGTGAAGCCCAGCACTACTATGTCAGTGGATTCAATGGGATGGGATAAAATTAGCAGACCTGTAGGAAGTGTATAAGGACATAAAGGGTGTCAGTCATTAGGCCTGAAACACACTGGGAGAGCTGACAAGGGGACCCCTGGGATGGGAAAGCTGGAGGTGACGGGTGCAGAGCAGGAGGGGGCCCTGGCAGAGCTTTTCAACATGTTCTTGTTTCTACTCAGCTCTATTTATCCTTTACTCTCATAGGCCATGGAGTCTGGGGGCACCTAGGAGTAAAGCAGGCATGTGACCCAAACCCTCTGTTACTCTGCTTTGATATCTATGGAGCCTTTATGGAAGTCCCTTCCAGAAGTCATCCTATGGGACTGCAATGCACAAAGCCCGCTGAGCCGCTCGGCGTGGCACCGATGAGCAGCAAGCCTTGTGCTAGGGACAGAGGTG